>CAVNYN010234991.1:0-11626 GCA_963692815.1 Nyctanthes arbor-tristis
TACTTGTAGGCCCGTTCCACATAGCGATGGTTTGTACTGGTCAAACCCTCCAAGGAATGGATCCGTTGGCGATGTGGGGGCTCAGTCTTGAAAAATAGCGCTTCAAGTACAGCTTTGGTGGCAAACTCGTGATCAAAATCATTGCATATAAGAACCTTCTTCAACTTCCGAAGAGTCATGAAAGGAAAGCGAATACATTGACCTAAACGTGTACCCAGGATCTCCCGCCTCTCTTCGAGCTTTTGGTAACGAGATCTGGTCCACTTCAATGCAAAATCATACACCGCATCCTCCGAAGCCACTTGGAGGTCGTTGCTGGACAGGATTGCCTCTATCCCAGCAAGAGGCAAATTCATTATCTCTTCTTGGTACCTGACCACAGTTACATACCGATATATAAGCATCAAACAGCAGCTACTGAGAATATTCAACTACTGATAATGGTGAACTAAAATTTAGCACCAAAGAAATATGGCAGCATAAGTGCAAAACTGTTCGCCTACAAAGCTAGACAAGCAAAAGGCTTCAATTTCCAAAAAGCTATGACATCCAATACAATGATTTTTCATGAATCAAATAGATGACAAAAGCTAAACCTTTCCCAGGGAGAAGAGAGAGAGGAGATAATACATCTACCAATTGCTGAAAATATGATCATATATATACATTTTCACATGAGGCATCAAATATGAGAGTAAAAAGAAAAATTGAGTGATGTATCATTCCAGGCAACATGAAGATAAAAAGATCAATAGTCAGAACCAGATCCAAAATAATGCTGGATCCAAAACTTGTGGGTACGTTGTCCAGCATCTCACCAGGAAAATCATTCTTATTGCTTACAATTCTGACTCCAGGTGAAAAGTCATATTGCAAACCTGACTTCAGTTTTAACCATTAATTAACTGGCGAGGGTTGTTCATCATGTTCCTTCCACCGGAACTTCTCATATTCATGATATATGTTTATTGCATCAAAAGGCTTATCAATATTATGCACATAACTTATAGGAAAAATTTAATTTGCCAAATGAAACAATAATAAATTCATTGTTTTAGTTGAACAATCTTAACTTTTTATAATTATTATTCCAGAACTTTTAGATAAAATACCGATTAATTCAAAACTAGAATAATAAATATATATAATCAATGATTCACTTGTTAAACTATCGACAAACCAATTGACGCATTGACCCACTGAGGAGAAAAGCAACATATTATGAAATGATCAGTGCACAAAAGTAGCTATATGTTTCTTCTTTTATCACATTTCTATAAGTCAAAGAAGAAGTTGAATACATACTTTGATATATCTTTATAACGAGCAGCTAAGAAATGTTTTGCTGCATCAGTTAATGGTTGAACAGCATCAGCCATCAGAACACTAGAAGGAAGATCGAGATATAGCAATGCAGACTCTGGGGTCATGGGCAGGTTCCGCAATAAGCGGCTACAATATCTCATGCATGAAGCAACCTCAAATTTATCAGCAGCCATAAGCACGTCCAGCAGAGCAGGAGCCGTTGTTGTAGTTAAAGTATTACTGTACATAAAATTCAGGAGCTCCATGAGAGCTGCTTCCTCTGTTCCATTAAAAACAAAGCGATATCAGGTGTAGTCCCACGTTGCAACAATAGGGTGTTTATCTAAAAGATTTGACAACCAACGGATAACAAGGAAAATTGAAGAGGAATGAATAGCAACGTATACATATTTCATTACCATTCATGTGAAGGAAGCCATGTGTTCAGTGATTGACCAATTACAGGAGAACAGGTTCCCACCGCCGTGGGGATGGGCTGGGGGTTGGTGAAAGCAAAATGCACCAATTATGCAGACCACGGGACTAAAGAAGACCAAAGTATTTACTTGAAGAAAAGACGAGAGACAATGAAGAAAAATGACCCAACTGTTGATGAAGGCGAAAAAATGTATGTAGAACATCTGATGGTTTTCTCCTCAGAATGCAACTGATTCCATATGAATTAGAGATTGGGGTTTAGATATTAATCACAAACAAGTAAGTTTACATTATGTCCTTTGAAAGAAAGTATAATGGAGAACAAAAACCAAAAAAATGGATCGAGAACTAGATCTCAGGAAATCAAATAGTGTCACATGCTACATACCAGAGGCATAAATTCTTAGGGTTACATGTCTCTGCTCCGACTCCATCATCCCATTTGAGAATAGCTTCAAAAACAGAAGAAGAAATTCATATGTAATCTATCACAAAAGAAAAAGATGCACAATTCTCGGACTGAACATTACCTTAAAAAAGAATGGACTTTTTGCCGCTAAAATAGGAGAGCTAATATGTAAAGTTTTAACTCTTAGAACTCTTGAATTTTCCTCAGATGAATTTGAATCATCAGTATTTGATGATTCATCTCCTGCAGAAGCAATTTGGTAGCCTCAATCAAGAGAACAGACTTTTTTAACGTAATATGTTAGCAACTCAAAGTGCAGATCCAAACTTTGCAGCAAAACCTAACAAACCTATGTTGAAACATATAACCATGAACGACAAAGTGGGTGCTTGTTTCTCATAATAAATTGACAAATTATCACTAAAACTGGCAGAGGCTATTTCATTGGCTCAGAATGAGTGGTTAAAATTGATTCAAATTATAATTTGACTCAAATATAATGAGATCAGAAACCTCCATATACAAATACAGAACTTCACTTGCATTGAGATTTCTAGATTCTACATTTTCCAGCTAGTTAGAGTTATATAAGTTGCTATCTTCTATACAACAAAAATAAAATAAAAATGAAAAAGAAAGAAGCACAGGCACTTTCATCATAGGATTTTATCCACTCAAGCATGTAACTGATGCTAAACAGATACTAGACCATTTGATCCTGCAGACTCATTGCACTACATCTTCCATGGATAGAAGCAAACCTCATGTCCCTAGTAAAGAGCATACAGCTCAGTCTTGCAACTTGATCCCTTCAGACATTAATAGCTAAACACATATCCACTGGCACTGAGTACGGGGATGATATATAGAGAAAAAATAAAATAAATAAAAGCAATAAATGGATCTGATATATACTTCATTATTTGTGTAGACAGAAACCAAGAAGTGTGGCACAAGGGTTTGGATATTATAGCAAACCAAAACAATTGCTTCCAGAAGAATGTATCCTCTACTTTCCTTACGTGGAAGTACCAAATACAATTTCTGAGAATCTCCAAACACATTTTGAATCTAATAGCACTATCACTTGGCACTTGAAATTTTTATTCAATTGGTCCAAGTTATGTTCTCCAGTTAGCTTCCATATACACTCTTTTGGGCAATTGGCCATATCATATTTCAAACCAGTGCCTAACACAATGGATAAACCTTGTCTTCTTCCCCGAAAAGCTTTTAAAGAACTATAATACAATGTGGATTCTTACACCAATCAATAAAGGTAATGCCCATAGTTCAATAACATAGTGATTTAATTTTATTTTATTTTTTTCTCCTTTAATACCTTGGGGCAATTCATCAATCATTCGAATTTCTTCTACGCCATGATTATCATCATCCATACCAACTTCAATATCAGTCTGCTCACAGTCGAGAATCTGCTCCTCTCGGCATATGTTGATATCCAAAGCTGCAAACGAGTGACACGTGACTGATTAAAATCATAATATCCCATATCATCATCATTAGAATGAGAGGTCTAAGAAACCGTGCTAAAATGTCAGCATGGAAGCATTCATGCAGCAAACAATATGGAAAAAGATGGTCAATGATCCACCTATAACAAGAACTCTATGGAAAACTAGAGTTGGGTCCAAAGAGAATCCAATTACAAATTTGGTGGCAGGGGATAAAAGAGTTGAAATCAAAGCAGAAATGAAAAGTTCATGTGTTGACTGATGTTTTACAAAATCCAAACTATCAATAAACCCAGCCTACGAATACATTTCCAAGTCCAACTTCATATCGTATTGAAAAAAAATACTAGAATATCCACTGTCAAAAAGTTCTGCAATCTATCTATTTGATCAAAACATCCCTACTTATTCACCAAAATTGCAATTAGGCGGCTGGTATCTCATTGGCTATGCAAGCTTGCCAAAGAACAAAAGGTAGGCTCTCATAAGCCGGGTATATGGGCCATAAGCAACCGAGATTCTAGCAGAATTATCCACTTAGGCATTGATAACTGATAAGCTATCCAAACTCAATAGCTTTGCTTCATTTCATTTTACTTCATAACCACTGAAGAATGAATCAATCTTAAAACAGCCTCAGCCCTCAGCTATATTTCTTCACATTATTACCCATCTAATGCTATCTAGCTTCAGTTCCTAAATGAAACCAACTGTAAAGAACTTCCTTTTCTTCTCCTATTTACTTAACAGGAATAACAAACAGAAAACTTATACATCAACAATCATCGCAACAAGAAACAATTATCCTGTGCAACAAAATTGTCAAGAATCCTCTTCATGCTAACTTACCATTTTCCTTCATGACGATATCTCCACGGCGGCGTTTGCTTTTGCAGGTAGCCCAATCAGCTAGGGACTGGCAAGCATCGGGGTCGGGTCGGCGATCCGGGGAGTCGGGCATGATCTCGATTCGTAGGACACGGTCAGAGAAGTTCCTGTCGTTGAATGCGAAGGCGAAATCCTCCGGGTCACGGCTCCGGTCCGGCGAACGCGTGAAGTCAGAATCCATCAGGGCCGTCCTCGGGTCAAATAAATCCAGACCCGAATCCCTCATACTTTCCTTCTCTAGTCTCTACCCAATCAAACTATTGAAACGACAGATAATAATTTAATAGACAGAAACCAGTTTTTTTTTGTGATTAAAGTTACCAAATTTGGATGAAGTCTGGCAGATTGGACGAGTTTGAGCTTAAATGCTTGCAGTTTTCAGGAGATCATCAAACTAGAAAATGTTGAATAGCAGTGAAGGTAATCAATCTTTGACAAACATTGCACCTTGGTCCCAATTCTTAAATATATCCTTTGATTTTGGTAGCATTCTAAGATTATTTTGCGAGAATGTCTTTATTCTCGACCATAAGGGCTATTCAGAAATTAGTACTAGCAACTTTCTACGCTCATCGTAAGTCAAATGGATTTTTTTCCTTCAAAACTTTTGTTCTCATCTCTTTGCATTCATCTATAAGAGGAAATCGACGTTAACAATTCATCTGGTGATGGAGTTTTGTTTTTTTCCCCCAACAGGTTTGAAAAAGAGAACTTTACATTTTTCTTTTTTAAGAGTAATAATTGAAATTCAAAACTAGTAAGGAGTTTGCCAAAGAAATGATATTGCAAAATTTTTATTGAAAAACAGTTATACTAATATTTTCAAAGATACAAAAAAAATAATAAATAAAACACAACTAAAAAAGTGTGGGGAATTATACTTCAAATCCTTGTAAAAATAGTTGATGATATGTAATAGTTACATAAAATGAAAATTAACTGAATTGATGTTGGGTAAATAGCAAAGAAAAAAAATTGTTTTTATTTTTCTTTTCCATTTTATCTATGTATAGAGAATGGAACCACCATATTTTCAACAAATTATAATAGAAGACACAAGTAAAAATTTTCAATCCAGGGACCGGATCCAAAGGTTACTAAAATGGAAGATTGGAAGTGAAAAAGGCTATTGGTAATAAATAATGAGGATCAATATGCAACATAAATCAAAGGTTAGCAACCTCTACTACTAATTTTGCCCAATTGTAGTTCGGAGTATAAATGGGGTACCAAACCAGTTTAGTTGGAGACAGTTAGGTCAATTTCACGAATTTTTGACGCACCAAACTTCCACCTTTGTGCGGGCAATAAAAAAAGCGCATTGACGTCGGATTTATAGACTTGTTCCAAATTGATCTCCAGGTAAGCATATTTGTTTACCGGTAATTTTCATTTTTCATCCCCATATTTTCAAATTTGACAAAATTTTGTCTCTTTCTTTCCCATTTTGTCCTCAATTTCCAATTTCGACACAAATTTGTCCTCATTCTTTGTTTTCCTCCATTTTCCCCAATCTTTCATATCACACATTTTGTCCTTTCTGTAAGTTTTTCATTAAAACGACACATTAGCAAATGGCAAAATTTGAATAAATTTTGGGTGATTTCTATTTTCTACCAAACCTTTCAAATTTGACACAATTTTATCCTCATTTTTTCCTACTTTACTCTTAACTTTCATATATTGCTAGTATCAAATTCTTTCAACTGTGTTTAATTAATCAGATGCTTAATTGTTATTATTTTGGTTGAGTGTTCAATTGTATTTTTAAAAATGCATCGTTCTTATGTATATTTTTTAATCATATGTTTAATTTTTTTAGCTAGCTTATTAGTTAACTATTATTTTGGTATTTTTTTGGCATGTCTTTGGTGTTAGCTAAAAATACCAATTAAACATTTAATTCAAGAATATTCATTAAAACAATGTCTACACAATTGGACATTTAGGCAAAATGATACCAACACATATGACTGAATTTGATATTGGGAACGTAATGCGTGAATATATGAAAGTTAAGAATAAAGTAAGGATAAAAATGAGACAAAATTATGTCAAAATTAAAAGTTTGGGAAGTAGAGTTAAGATACTCAAATTTTACTTCCATTTAACCTCCCTTTACTAACATGTCATTTTAATGGAAAATTAAATAGAATGGACAAAACAAGTGAATTTATGAAATATTAGGGACAAAATAGAGAAAAACAAAGAACGGGACAAATATGTTTCAAAATTGAAAGACTAAGGACAAAATGAGGGGAAAATAAAGAATATAGATAGAATTGTGTCAAAGTTGAAAGTGTGAGGACGAAAAGTGAAAATACCCTTCATTTATTTGGTACTTACCACGGTAGGTTTTTGATATCTATGATGGGCATATATGCAGTCACATGAGATGGAGGGTGTCGTAAAATTTTGAATAATGTTATTTATCTAACGCTTGTTTTACTATCATATTATAATTTCATCCATCACTGATTCGACTATTGATTTAATAATCGTACAATTATAACCGCATATTTTAAACTTTCATTAAATCTTTACTATTCATTTTACCTTATTATAATTTTCAAATTATAATTTGATTTCATAATGAGAATCAAACACCCACATAAACGAGAGGGTTTTCAGTCTAGTTGGCATTTCTCCATTGGATAATGAATGCGTAGATGTTTCAATATATTTATGATTATCCACTTATCCTCTAATGTAAAAATAACAACTAAACTGGAGACCGGTCTATATAAATAGCACTATTTTATTTATTTTTATTTTCTTTGTATAAGTGTGGAACAATTCTCAGCCAATGTTGCGTTAAACTAAAATTTTAGTGTGAGTGTTTATGTGCATATTATTACACTGTTTTATACTCCAGTTGTACCTATATTTAAAATAAAAAACTAAATTCTAATTCTAATGGAATTAAATAGTTATTTCAATTTGATTTTGCTTTTAGATCTAAAATAATTAACTAAATTTTCCTCCCTATCGGGTTTTGCAACGGGTTCATTCTTTCCCTCTAAAGTCAAAAATGATTTTGATTTTTTTCGATTTGGTCTGAGTTATTTTGTCCACCAAAACTAAAATCCTTTAAAAACTATTTTTAGCAGAGAATGCACCTCAAATAATTACCATAAAAATTTTGAAAATATCATTGAACAAAATTTTCTCTTGCCTTCATGCCATGTTGTTGCCACATGAGTTAAAAATAAACAATTTTATCACAAAAAATAAAAATAAATAAACAATTTTATTATTCAATCAAGGGCATTTTAATGAATTTAACAAAAAAAAGGGTATTTTGCTTCAACTGTGATGTAAAAAAATAAATGGCTTACAGGTGTATAGCATAGAAATGGAAGGTTAGAGACCATTTCTCCAGTAACGTTAAACAGTTGGGACCATTTACATACTAAGATGTTTTGAAATAAAATAAAATAAAATATTATTAGAGTGTGTTTGATTGACGAGAATATTTTATTGAAAATAAGATTTTCCAGCTATATTTCTATTTTTGTGGTATCTGATTTACACTTTCTCTACAGAAAATATTTTCCATCTTTTGCTCTAGTGACTACATTTTCTTAGAAAACAAGGAAAATGTTTTCCTACGGGGTATAGGTTTTTTGTTTTTTAAGTAATTCATATTTTTCTCAAATTTCACTTCTAATCAAATATGTTACAATTCATTTTCTATGAAATTTAATTTCTAGTAATTCAATTGACGCGAAAATATTTTTTTTCCTACTAAATTATATGTTTATAATCAATGAAACATGTCGCAATTCATTTTCTATGAAATTTAATTACTAGTAATTCAATTGACACGAAAATATTTTCTTTCCTAATAAATTATATGTTTAGAATCAAATGCACTATAAAGTAATTTTGTGTTTCTATAAGTTCTCAAATTTTCCCTCTCACCCCCCTCCTTTCAAAAAAATATAGTTTTCTTCCTAGGACTGAGCAGAAAATCGCGATTCGTCAGAAAGGGAAGAATTATCACTCACCTCAACTCAAGGTATCAATTATATTGCACTGATTTCTACCGTGTACTTGACGATTCCAGCAAGGGAGCTTAGCTAATCCAATTATACAATTATGTCCGCCATTTTCTTATTCTAGCTCCTCGGAATTTGATTTTCTTATTCTATGAAAATTCATCTTATTCACCACGATTTTTTTTTTTTTTTGGTGAGAAGTATATTATTCGTTTGATTTGTGAAAGCACTTTTTTAGTTCACCGCAACAATGTGAAATGGAACTTCATAATAACTGACGCATATGTTATAATGATTTAACATCTCTCTTCTGATGGTTTTGATTGGCAATTCACTGGATTTATTGTGCTTGCTAATAATTGGAAATGAGGATTAATTTCTTCTTGCTGTGGTAGTTTGTTGTGTTCGGACTGATCATAATGTAGTGTACCCATTGTGTACTGTTAGGTTTGGTCATAATATGGTGTACCCAGGAGAATTTGTTGAACTGTTACCAGACCATCTAATCCATAGGCGGATTCATACACATGCCTGTATGCATGTGTATACCCAAGTTTTTGTAATTTTTTCTTGTCGATTATCTCTTTCTTGTATATAAAAAGTTATTAAGACAATTGAAATTTTAGCTTATATGTATAATATGAGCATAGTATCGATAGAAACATAGTTCAATCTTATATAAAATATAGTTATAATTCCAAATAAGTGCTCATATTTATAGTTCCACCAACTTAACATGGATGGTGGAGATCAGTTTGATCTAACGACTACAATTCGTCCTCTACAAAATTTCTATAACGAGTATTCTAAATTAAGTTGGTAGAATATTCTATTCTAGTTGTTTGAGGGATTCTAGAGAATAGTACCAAAATATTCACATAGTCATCTTTTAAATTATTTTAGAAAAATATGAAAAATATATCATTCATGTAAAGATTAAAAGAATTTGATATTTAAAACTATAATCTTGCAAATGTTATTTTATTTTTAGAATTGTTTTTTTAATGCAAACAAGTTGGCTATACGCATCATAGTCTCCTAAGCCCAACGAAGTTATTAAGTTGTTTAGAAAAAAAAAATTCAAAGTTGCAAACTTTAAAGTAAGAAATTATGAATATTTAACTTAGTGATGAAAAATGTGTAGCAAGAGACAAATTGTATATATAATTAAACATTCACAAATTATAACTAATGTAACATTAACTGACGTACAACCTTACAGAGTTATTTCATTATTTAAAAATACGGTACAATAGACATTAACAAGAAACAATTAGGATTAAATGAGAATGTTAATATTTTACAAACATTCTCACATTTGTATATGAGTTACTTATTATGTTTTCTTCTGTTGGTAACTTTAAAGTTGGATCATTAATCATTATCGTGTCCGACACTTTAAAGAGCAAGTGAAGTCTACGCCTCACAGGTTTAGGTTTAAATTTAAAGAATGTTTGGCAACTGTATGATATTATAATATGCGATGTGGAATAATTTTATTGGTTTTTTTAAAGGTAAACAATTACAGCTTGATTTTTACTTTTTGATTTTTTGAAAAAAGTGAAACCAATAAAATGATATCGTGTGACAAATTATAATCCAGATTATAATCTCGTCTAATTGTCAAACACTTTGTTAATTGTTATAAATGACCCCAAAAACTAATTTTTTTTAAATTTAAATAGCTTAGAAAAATAAAAAAAGAACCCAAAATTAGGCCTGAAAATCGGCCTACTCAATCCCAAACAACCTAACTAGTTTAAAAACTAAAACTAAAAAAAAAAATAATAATAAAAATAATAATAACAAAAAAAAAAACAGATAGCGTGAAACGACTGGGGAACTGGGAATAGGGAGTCGAAACAAAACCTGCGAATTCGAACGTCTCTCAGTCGCACGTGAAGCGGTGAACGATCGTCGCCGGTCGAGTCTCCCATTTGGTCCCCGGTCGGTACTCAGTCGCGCAGCGCAGCAGCCAAAGCCTCAGGTAAGCTAACCATAATTCCTAAGTTCCTAATTCCCAATTGGCGTTTGGAAATTGCTGAGGAGATCGCGTTTACTTGTTTTGGGCTTTTTTGAATCAGTATTTTTATTCTTCCTATGATTTAGCCTTTTTTTAAGAGGAATTAGACATGCATGATGAATTAGGATTTAGGCATAAAGGAATCCAATCTTTTAACAAAAAGATAAGTATGAGAACGTGTACATTGCTGGAATTTTTACATTGCAAACTTATGAATTATTAGATGATATTTGGTCAAGAACCTATGTACTGAATTATTATGAATTTTTTCATCTGCTGGAATTTTGGAACTTTTTTCACCACTTCAATCCAACCATTATAGCACAGAAGTGCAGCTTATTGAAGAGAGGATAGTGTCTAGAATTATATTTGGATTGTGTTTTTCATTTTTTATGATTAAAAGGAAAAAAAATTGGGATCTATTTGCTTGAATCAATTTGCACTTTGAGAATTATGAACTGATTGATAAGAACTTATGGACTTAATATATTGTTACTTATAGTCATCTATGGTTTTGCTTAATTATTTTTATTGGTACTTGTAAGACAATTGAATTGGAAATAGTTATATGTCGTTCCTCCATATGAATTCGGATATCATAAAAGGGAAAGAGAAGGAAATAGCTTTAATACTAATACAGGCAGGAGACCTTTGAATAGTGTTTTTGCCTCCAAAAATACAAGATGTGCCTATGTATAGGTGACTTTTTGGGATATTGTAATGCGTTTTGGTGATAATAAGTAATCTTTTATATTTTATATTTTTTGATTTTTAAATTTAATATCCAATATATGCGTCTTTCACTCTATATGCTTTGTTTCGTGATAAAAGGTAATTATTTGTCTCTATGTCGGAGGCCTATTTTTTGAGCTCGTCTGAGGCCTTAGAAACTGATCATTATCAATTCATGGACTAAATCACTGAACCTCTTAATTGTGCAAATTTCTATCTAATCTTTCCACACCTAAGCCCACTCCGTGTCTTTGCCTCTATACGGGGGGGGGGGGGGGGGGGGGGGGGGGGGGGGGGGGGGGGGGGGGGGGGGGGGGGGGGGGGGGGGGGGGGGGGGGGGGGGGGGGGGGGGGGG
>CAVNYN010234991.1:11646-35199 GCA_963692815.1 Nyctanthes arbor-tristis
AGATCTACACCATTGCCTACACTCTTTCCCTACACACGCTCTTCCGATCTGATATTGTAATGCGTTTTGGTGATAATAAGTAATCTTTTATATTTTATATTTTTTGATTTTTAAATTTAATATCCAATATATGCGTCTTTCACTCTATATGCTTTGTTTCATGATAAAAGGTAATTATTTGTCTCTATGTCGGAGGCCTATTTTTTGAGCTCGTCTGAGGCCTTAGAAATCTGATCATTATCAATTCATGGACTAAATCACTGAACCTCTTAATTGTGCAAATTTCTATCTAATCTTTCCACACCTAAGCCCACTCCGTGTCTTTGCCTCTATACTCCCCCCCCCCCCCCGGTTTTTGTTTTCTTTTTAATTAATTGAATCTCTTTACCATTATCTTTCAGTGGTTGAGTGATACTTTGATTGTGTATATTGAGAAAGATGTTTTTTAACACTATTGATAATGATGTAATTTTACTTCTGAAATTATGAAACCATGTAGGGTACATTTGTAAAAAGGTCCTACAGTTTTGTAACTATGTTTTGCTATTAACAGTGGAAATGGGGAAGTGTAGTGTTGGGATGTTGCTTTCTTTTCTACCAATTGCTTGCTAGATACTTTGTAAGTAATATGTGTTCCACACGCAAGTTTCTTAAATTTTTATTGTGCATACCCGTTTAAAAAGGTCTAGCTCCGCCACTGATCTAATCATATATATGTGGAAAATATACTTGCTAGATATAACTAGGCAATAGGTTGTTTTATGTTCTTTTACAGGTTGAGTTTGCTTGTTCCTCATAGGGTTGTTTTATTTCGCATTGCAGGGTGATAGTGTAATTAGGTAACATTTTTGTTTATGTTCTTTTGCAGGTTGGGGTTGCTTGTGCCTCATAAGGTTGTTTTATTATCAGTGTCTGTTGCTAATCTAATGTAGATAATAACCAACTTTGAATTGTTTTTCCATTGGAAACAGGAAACATATCAATTATAATCAGACAAGTTCAGTTGTTGTTTAGTTTCTCTCTGTTAGTCTGATATTTTTATTTCTGATAGAAACCACTTTGAAAATAAATAATAATTCCTGGTAGTTTTTATTGGTTGTTTATGGACTCAAATAAGAAATTTGAGGCTTCATTCTCAAACTGACACAATTCTCATCAAATGCAATAATAGAAGATGCTGGCATCTAAATTCCAACAACTTGCTCAAGTAGTTGAACTACTGTCCAGACTTCTTTTATTATTATTATTATTATTATTATTATTATTATTTTTTTTTTTTTTTTTTTTGTTGTTGTAGTTGTTGTTGTTGTTGGGCTTTAAATTGTTAATCTTGACACTTAGATATACTGCCTTGCCCCAGTTTTCACTATTGTCATCCTAAATGGAAAATATAGGGACCAGTGGCATGGCAAAACGCTTGAAAGTTTCTGTATGTTTCTCCTCCTTCAAGCCACTTATAATGAAAAACAAAGAATATAAATTGACTTTTAGTTTTCTAATGACCTTAACTTCAATGATTAGGTTGAGGAGGAGACAGATATTGAACATGGTGCTATTGTAAAGGTCTCAGGAGAAGAAAGTGAACAGAGCATTTTGCAGTCTGAACATGTACAGACAGAGATAGCTCAGGTTCTGGAGAAAATCGATCGCTTTACTCAACTGGTACCAGTCAATAACTGAGACTCGTTAAATGGTCATGAATTCATTTAAGGAAGTTCTCTGCTTCTAGAGGTGAGAAAATAACTTGCTTAAATGTTCTGAATGTTATTGTAATTTCATGAAGGTGTCTGAGTTGCTAGAATCAGGGAAGGCAATGCTCAAGGAACTGAGCAATGAATTTGAAGAACGGCTGATTTTGTGAGTGATTAAAATAAACTACCCCTGAAATCAGTGAAGATGAGATTTTGTTATACACTGTTGCACTTACCTGTTGGCAGAATACACAAAGAACAGATGGAAAAATTCCAGGAGGAAATCCAAGAATTGCGCTTACTAGATGCTGCAAATGAGGAGATTGATGCGCTTCTGCAGAATGCTAAATACCTATTTCAGAATGTTCATGGTTGAAGACTAAGGTAAGTTTTGTTACTAGTAGTTACGAAAAGACGAACCCAAATGGACTGATTTAAGTTGATAAATTTTGAGACAAACAAACACATTTCACTTTTCATGCCAGTCTGAACTCTGAACTGAATTATGTGCAGGTCCGTTGCTTGGATCGCCTCTTGAGGAAATGATATTTCTGGTACTTGGCTTTTGAAGAATGTACATCTGGGATGATTTCTGTTTTCTTAGGACGTATCCTACTGTTATGCTTATGCATGTAAATCTCAAAACATTTTGGTAGTAAAGTATGAGCTTAACCTTTGCCACAAATGGTTACACTCTTGAATCTAGGAATAATCATTATGTCGGAATTAGCCTGATGAAATTGTTGAAGGCTGACACTAAAAACGATTGAAAAGTTGGACTATCTTTCTGTGCAGAAGCAATTAATGTGAGCCGTTATAATACTCACTGGATATGCTATTCTGTTCATTTGATTACTGTTTATGGGATCATCCTAACTTTGATGCATAGACATGCTACGCCTAATAAGTGATATATCATCAATTGTTACAATGTTATTTCAGTCGATTTTCCACTTTTTTTTTTTACTGTTGCTATCTGTTGCCTATTTGAGTTTCAGTCAATCATTCTGTAAGTTTGTTGCAAACGTGAAAGAGAAAGCAAAGGACCGAAATCTTATTCTTTTATTAACTAAAGCTAGCCATTTACATGACTTCGCAATTCTTTGCAAGTGATCAACTTCAGACATAAGCCTACCAGTACATATATCATAGGTTAAACCCTTTCTTCCATGGACTATGAAATCTTAAGAAAATGTGGCCTATGCTAGAACTACAGTTTCTACAGCATTAGATTGAATAATTGGCTCCAAGTGCTCCTCTTCTTCTTCCCATATCTCAGGTAGGGCTTCTCTGATATTGTGGATGCTGTTTAGAGCATAATCTGCTCCCGGCACCAGAGTCGATCTCC
This sequence comes from Nyctanthes arbor-tristis, assembly GCA_963692815.1. Lineage (NCBI taxonomy): Eukaryota > Viridiplantae > Streptophyta > Magnoliopsida > Lamiales > Oleaceae > Nyctanthes > Nyctanthes arbor-tristis. The sequence goes on from CAVNYN010234991.1 coordinate 14,686, forward strand.
CCACCTGCATTTCACACTGTTGTTAGAATTGGCAATGACAGGAAACTATTTTCTAATTCCAAAAGAAATTGGTCATAACACTCACAATAACTGTTTGAAGTCCAGCAGCTTTCCCACTAGCGATGTTCCTAACGCTGTCGTCAAAGAAAATCTGAGAAAAAGGAAGAAAAACAAAATTGGTTCTCGTTTATTACCTTGAAAGTTTGACACAGTGTGGCAAAACTCGGGCGTATGTTTGACTAGTTTCTAAGCATGCGGGTGAACTGTTTTCTAGTCTACTTAAGCAAACATGATATTACAATATAAGCAAATACTTTGGTTGGTGAGTTATTAAGTAATTACTGTTTTCTGGGGATTAAGATTTGCAATGGCAATGGCTGCCTCCATTGCTTGTACAGAAGGTTTACACAGAATTTGCGCTTGTGCATCTTCTTCACTCTCTCCCAATCCCATTGGAGGATTAAGTGTTTCAAAACAGATGACACCTTGGAAACAATCTTCCAAACCCAACCTCCTTAGTACTTGAGCTACATGTACTTCATCAGCATTAGTGAAGATCTGAATTCACAAATAACACGCGCTTAGATATTTCTTGATAAGACTCGTAAAACTTCTAACTAATGACTCGTGACGATAAAAACACATGTCATAAGGAAGATGAATAGGGACTTCTGAACGTACTATTTTCTGTTGAGGCATGGAGAGGAGGAGATTGCGGAGTACAGGATCGGGTTTTAGCAAATCATAAGGCAATCTTCCATGGGCATAGGCATGATACTCGTTGTTATCAAATTCATAACCAAGTGCCTGCAACACACTCAAGTGTTACACTCTGTGCTTACTGGGATTTTGAATGAAATACTGAATCCCAAAATCATAGAACAACACATGAAACATCGATAGTCGTCTTACCTTAAGACCAGCCATGGTGGTACCATATTCTTTATACAACTCCAAGCACATTCTTGGGACTTCACTTTCTTCTATATGCAAGTGATGCAACATAAAATCTACAAAATAATAATAAAATAAAATAGTAATTAAAATAGCATATATTTTATCATTTCACTATGTAGAAGAATCATTGAGAAAAAGGAATTATACCTTCTATATTCTTTCGACAAGCCAAGTTGAGACCCAAACTCAATGGGTACAAAGTATCATCCATATCTGACATAAGAAAAAACAATCCCTTTATTATACTTTGTCTGAATTTATGTTTTTAGGGCATTAATTCTTCGAAATTACTTCAAAAAAAAATTTAAACTAAAAAAACCATAAAGAACAAATGAAAGAAGAAACCCATACCAAAGAGTAAGCACTCATACTTGGCTCCATTGGACCTTCCCACAGATTCCATATCTTTGAGTTGAAGAAAACACAAGAATCCCTTTTGCTTTAAACTACTTTACAACCCCAACATAAAAGGAAACAGAAAAATCAGAACAAGAAAATCAAGTTTCTCATTACTTTGATGAAAATATTCAACGAAAGATAGTAAAATAAAATAAAATTGAAAGCATGGACCGGTTTGATTACCTTATACAAGGCTGAAGGCAGACTGTTTTGAATACATGGATTATGAGGCATAGAGGGGCTATTTATAGTGCTTAGATGGGAATAATTATGGGAGACAATTATTTCTATATTATAATTTTTTATTATAACATGCAAAATGCTGACACGGTGAGCATATATTTTCTCCGCTTTTTGGGAGAATTTCTTATGTTTCTACCAATATTTGAGACTTCCGACTGCGTTTTCCAATTAATTTATAAAATGCCACGTGACATTATTTTATTTTATTTTATTTTTTTAAAAAGTCAAAATTTAAAACTAGTCAAATGTACTTGTTTGACTTTTTTGATAACGGATACAATAAATTGACGTTACGTAACAGTTTATAAATCAATCTCGATTTAACGCTAGCTGTTGCGGTGCCAATCATTGATATGAACTAGAGCATTGCAACCATGATAGATATAGATATGCAGCAATCGAGTGGTCAGTATTTATGTAATTTTGATGATATAAGATACCAACAACTAATAATAATCCAATTTATTTTAAAGCTATGTTAGCCTAACCCACACGCACCATGACATAATACGAGGAACACGAAGCTCTTTTTTCAATGAAGTGTGAGAAGGCATCCAGCCTTTCAAAGTAGTAATTTACTTACACGTGTTCTCACAACAATAATTTAACAAATGTCGGTAAATTCGGTATTGTTGATGTTTCGACATTTCTACACGTGGCAACTAGTAAAATTCTAGTTTGTGCCACAATTCCACGTTTTCTTTATCCAATGAGGTTAGACTATTTCAAAAATCAAAATAGGCACGCCCCGTTAGAGTTAGTGTCTGGTAACATAACATATAAATCATATGATCAATTCACTTTCTTCGTTTTAATTTACATGTTTTAAGAGTTAGACTCCACTTCAACCACCCCCCCCCCCAGAAAAAAAGAAGTCTAAACGGCAATGTGCTTCTAGATAATTTTAGAAAGGCAACACAGAAGGCTCGTTTAGGTCTTTTGAACTTAATAACATATATATTGTTACTACTATACCTTTGACGCAATATCTTTCTCTAAATTTTTTGCACTTTAACAAGATATTGAACCTTGTTACTATTTCATTTTAAGGCAAAATATTGTAACCAGAAGTAAGAGTAGAAAATCTATATTTTTCATATATATTGCAGATACAAGAGTTTTGTCAAATTCATTTAATTATTTGTTGGTCGTTTTCGATAAGGGATGTTTTATATGAAGAGATTATTAAAAGATTGTTCTTTGCTTATAGTTAATTTTTAATTATATGTGATGCAAAAACGTGTTGGCCTCCACTTTTGACCATTTAAAGCCTCATGGTTAAGGTGAATGCGTAATTTTTTATTCAAGATACGAAATAAGTGGAACAAGCTTTAGGGAAATTTACAAGATAGACTCTAAATTTATAGTGTATTTACAAATTGACATACCATGTTTTAAGAAATTACAGTTTGCACATCACATTTCACTTAATAGTAACAAAGCACACCTTTTATTGAAGAAAAATTAAAAAGAATTACAAATTACTAATTTGGACAAGATAACCTTTAAATGTGCCTAACAAACCACACATCATAAATTATGTTATGTAACATTTTACATGCCTTTAATATCATTATTCTTTAAAACAATAATTAACTTCTTTATCAAAATTTTTTGCTTTCATTATTTTATTCTCATCATCACTGCTATGGAAATTTGCATTTTATATAACAATAATTTTACTCCTCTTATTCTTAACTTTTTGTTTTTCTTTTAAAAAAATCAACAAATAAATAAAGAAGAAAAAACAAGTAACATGGGGAAAAAAACTAAGTTGAAAGATAGTATCAAATTCCACGTACATAAATTGTCAGATAAGTAAGTCTGTATATACAAAAATAGGGGTGTTTTTCATAAATTTCCTGAATAAATATTTACTAATGAAATGGTAAGTAAAGTTTTATATTACATAATATATGGAGTGTCATTTTTTAGGGAAAATTCGAGGGGATATTATTAGGTGACATTCTTATGTGACACACTTGTATTAAATGATGAAAAATTAATTATGTAATAATAACTCAATGAATGTGTGCCATATGAGAATGTCAATTAATAATGTCCCACTAGAGTTGCTTATTTTTTAGTCACTAATAAAGGGTAATTTGGTCTAAATAAGTAATTGTTTTTAATCTTTTCAATTTTTCTTTCATGAAAGGTGTGTTTCGTTAATGGTACATTAAATGCAATGTGTAAATTGTAATTTTTTGTAATATGATATGCAAATTATAAATACACTCTAAATTCAAGGTGTATTTAAGATTCTGCTAGGTATATTTCCACTTGTCAGCAAATTTTCATTTCATTTCATTAATAAAAGAATTTGGATTTGGGATGAGAATATTTGGTATAATTACTAGTAGTATTCCCATTGGCATTAGAGTACATATTCTATTTGTGCATATGCAAAGAATTAAGAGAGTATATATTTATTCATATTCCATTTGAGAAAGGGACAACTTTAGATTGCTTCACCTTCTTGGGTTAAATTGGTGGGTGAAAATGATCTGTCATCAGATATATGGTGTTATACATTTACAGGACATGTATTCAGGCACACCATCTAGTTGTGGTTTCCCATGTAACATGCTCCGATGTTTTTACGTGGTGATATGATATCATATAATGTTATATATATAGTGCTACACAAGGACTAGGGTTAATGGTGGACTCAAATTATATAGAATTGCCCACGTTAACAATTAAACAAATTCTAGTTTAAAATAGAATTTGATCAAATTAATCACATCTATATATTTTGTGAAAATTCGTATGTAGTACGTACTCAAATGCTAACCACTCATTTTTTTTTTTAAAAAAAAATTACATATATTTTAAATTAGAAATAGCTTGACATGAGTGGGGGGCGTATATAAAGAAATTGACGCGCTTTTTGTGGGTATATTTGGTTGAATTTGGGTTATCTTGATGAATTCAAAATGAACTCATGAAGAGAAAGTTCATGCCATTGGAGCCTTTGGTAGACGTTGTACAGTAATTTTTTTAATTCTTATATAATATTTTCATTTATGTTGTTGACAATAATTTTACGTAGAAGTGACATGACAATTGGCAGGTTTAGAGCAATTTTACTTTTCTCACATGTAGGTGGTCAATGCTTTTCGAGTTGTCTTTAGTGATTGATCTTGCTTTCTCGGAGTTGAATTCCTTATTTTTACTTTGTGAGCTTGAAAATTTTAAAAAGTTCCTTGCACATGAATCGGATTGGTGTTATTTGCCTGTACAAGATTCTAAAAAAGAATAAATGCTATTCTCTCAGGCAGTGATGACCTCACGACCCTCGGATGCTTGATTTTGATCTAGTTGGGTTGAAGAGAAAAATAATTCAATTTTAATCAATTGATTGATATCAAATTATTCCTCTTTTGGCCAATGAGGTCTTAGCTCATTTGGTTGGGGGTTAAGGTTGAGGCTGTGGGACATAGAGACCCCAGATTCGATTCCCTTCATATGAGTCTTTGCTTACATTTTATATATAGTTTGTTTATTTTAATTAACTTTTATTTTATATTTCTATTATATTTTATATTTATTTTAAATTTATAATAACGTCATTTTCTTCTAAACCAAGATAATGGAGTAAAATCGAGGTTGGAAAAGAAGAAGAAGACAGGAAAAAAATAATGGAGTAAAATCTAATTTCATATATATCTAGTTTGTTTAATCTTTTATTTTAAAATTTTGTCCTCACTGTAATTTCTCCCTCCTTACGAGGGGCTTTTTTATGGCTAATTATATTCACACTACATTTTTTTATATCTATCTCACCTTTTAATTAAAACTATAGTCCTTAATATATAGTTATTGTTATAATTATATTTCAAATGTTTTTACCCCATATTTTTATCATTAATGTTTCATCTATGTGATTAATTTTTAAAAATTATATTAGCCAACTTTTAAATAAAGAAAATATTTGGCATATTTTTGTTTTAGCTATTATTTTTCCGTTTTTCTTATATAAAATGCGATCAGTCAAATAAATTATTTTCACCATTTTAACATATGTTTTGAAAGAAAGTTTTTGTTAGAGATATAATATCTGTTAATCAATTAAAAATTGAAGATAAGAAATACAATCAAAAGATTATGAATATAAATATTATAGCTTCAAAACACTAAGGACTTCCGATGTAATTAACTTATAGAGTATTTAGTGAAAGTTATAGTGCCAATATAACTACCATTTTTTATTTATAAATTATAAAAAAATACTATCCCTGTCCGACAAAGATGCTCCCCTTTGATCTCACACAAATTAAGAAAATTTAAGTAATATTGCTAGAAATGTATAATTTGAAAATCTATTTCCTAATACATCATTTAGTTTACTTAATATTTCACTTTATTTCTTCTCTATTGTTCATTTCCATGCACTATAAACAATAGTATGTTAGAAAACTAAAAGTTTAATTAAAGAAAGTGGAAAATAATTTGGGATAGATATAAAAGGAAACCAGAAATATCTTTATGGGACAGAGGGAGAAATCTCTTAAGCTTAAGGTTTCAATATATTAATTATCCCCAAATCCAATGATCTATCTATGTTTTGTTGCTTCTTATACCAAAATTTTCTCTCAAAAATGAAATGACATCAACAGTGGTGAAGTCAAGTGCTATTTGAGGGATGGGTATTAGAGATGAGTAGTATAATACACACGACTAAACTCTCTCTATATATATATATATATATATTACAAGGCAAAAAAATTTTTCCCCCAATTTTGAGGAGCAAGCCTACCCTGGGTCCCTTAGCTCCACCTGTGGACATCAAAATGTTAAAGATTACCTTTTAGGGTTGAAAGAAAATAGTTAACATTGATTTTGTCCTACACTATTATTATCAACAAGAGTCAAATTAAACCAATCGATCTCACACATGGGACTTTCCTTAAAAAGCCAGTACTCAGTCATGGACAAGTGCATTGTAACATCTTGGGTGATCATTCAAGATTGAAAATAAGGAAGACACAATAACTAAGTTCAACATCAAATGTAGTATTTAAAGAAATTTTCCAAAATTTGTATTAATCTAGTTACTCAATCACCAAATTTATCTTCGTTTTGTTGTTAATGTTATTGCTACCATTTCAATGATGTCTTATTGCCCCATTACAATTTATTTTCTAAGTTATTTATATTTATGCAACGCATGAGTATACGTGTCTCGGCACAACTTATGATATGAATACGTCTGTATAGATTCATCATGTACAAGACTAGAGACATTCTCAAGATTAATGAATGCATTGATTAAGCATTCATTCTCCATATATTTTTAAATATATATACATATTTGAAAAATTGGTAGTTTCGGTTGTTGATTTGAGAGTTGTTACAATTTTGCTTGTTTCTTTATATTAGGTATGTAACAACTCATGTATTGATATATATGGTAATTCTTGAACAAATTTGTATTTTCATGCCACAATATTTAACTCCTCATTTCTCTATTATGCCTTCTTTGAAGTCTAAAGTTGAAAGAATAGTCTCTCCAATTTATAGCATTTTGTTCTTTATTTGTTTGTTCAATGTACAAAATTGCTAGTAAAATGTCTAGTTGCTTTTCGTAATTGTACATGATAACCACTTACATGTGCTTATTATTCATGGCAAGTCTCTTGAATAAAATCTCCGTACTTAATCTCATTTACAGTCATATAAAAGATTTGAGTTTCGAAACCTCGCTTGCCACGTGCTCTTAGAAACAATTAAATCACAAAATAGGGAAACGATTACATATTGCTTGCTAGCGTAAAATGCACATTAATTTCCATGCAAGTCCTATTTAATAGTTTCTTTAAGACGTCAAGCTTGACAGGCATCATTGCACTACATTTTATGCATAACACTATTTTATATTTCTACCCATACAACGCATAGGTGAAATTTTAGTTCAATTTTAATCAATTGATTGATATCAAAATATTCCCCTTTTTGTTTTTTTTTTTAATTTATACCAAAAGATTCCTCATTTATACCCTTGCTTATTTTAATTAAATGTTACTTTATATTTCTATTATATTTGATATTTGTTTTAAATTTATAACGTCATTTTCTTCTAAAAAAAGATAATGGAGTAAAATCGAGGTTGGAAAAGAAGAAGACAAGAAAAAGATAATGTAGACAAGAAAAAGACAGCGTAGTAAAATCTAATTTCTTATATTATCTAGTTTGTTTAATCTTTTATTTTAAAATTTTGTCCTTACAGTAATTTCTCCTTATAAATTTTAAAAATAATCTCTTAAGCTTAAGTTTCAATATATTAATTAATTGAATTAATCTATTTGGACATATATTTAAACAGAAGAGGTGTAAATTACTTTGTTACCCCTGAAATGACTTGGAAGAATCGTGTGGGGGTATAAAGTAATTTAAACACTGTTTTATCATAATTTTTGTTCACATATATGTACAAATAGTGTGCTTCTAATTAATTATCCCCAAATCCAATGATCTATGTTTTGTTGCTTCTTATACCAAATTTTTCTCTGAAAAATGATATGACATCAAAATGTTAGCACCGGTAACTCTTATCAAGTATGGGTAAAGTGTGTTTATTGATATTGGTAATGTCTTATTAATGTCTCACGTCTGACTTACTGAATATTTTGGTTAAGTAAATATCAATATTGGTATAAAATCTGTGTGTGTTACATACAATTTTTTATTGCATTAAGTTATTATTAGGAAAAATTGACCCGTTTGCTAAGCTATTTTAATGAGAAATAAGAAAGAGAATGAGTAGGGTTAAATAGTGGAAATTTGTCTACTATATATGGGTTCTACGAAAGAGTTCTAGCAAGCACCCGCACCCACACCCGCTTACTATGGGGTGGGGTCCACATGAGTGGGAACCGAATAGGCATGGCGCCTAGGTGATTTTTCCTCGTACGTATATATGCAGTTTAAAATGGGGCAAAAAGTTTTCCCTTTCTTCTCTTTTTGTTTTTCAAATACGAAATAATCTTTTTATTGTTATGGATATATGGTACCTAAAATCCATAAACATCATCTACTTAAAATTTCTTAAAAAGCTCAGATGAATACACCATTTGAATGCAGAAATAATGCTTGTTTCATAATCTCTCATTAGCTAAGCACAATGCAAATGGTGATGCAATTGTGCAATTCTTGTGCAAGATTAGTGAGGCATGTTGCAAATTAATAAAAGTCATCTACTTCCATTTTTTTTTAAACCCATAATAAATTAATAAAACTCATCTACCATCACTATCAATAATCACTAATTATATATTAAAGGTGGGATTCTGGTAAAATATCTGGTTTCCAATTTTGCCCTTTTTTCTCTATCGATTGCCATTTTGCTCTTCTTATTACATTATTATGCACTATTTAATACATTGTTTAGTAGCCATGTTTTGAAATTAATATAATTGTAAATCTCATTCCACTAATTGTTTCTCAATTCATGTGGTATGTATTGAAAATTGTATTTGCTAATTGATATTGGTGTGATAGATTCCAATTATTTCATATAATAATTTAGTTCATATTGTTGCTTTTCAACGTCTCCACTGAAACAAATATAAAAAGTAAGATGTGTATAAAACATTCAATTTTCAATTTTGCTCATTCCTTTTTTTGTTATTTCCCACTTTGCCCTTCTTATTACATTACACACTTTTAATACATTCCAGTTAGTAACCATATTTTCAAATTAATAGTATAATAATTGTAACTCCCATTCCATCGCTACAAAGCATTTTGTTAGTTTTTTTTTAAAAAAAAATAATAAATAAATTAATAAAACTCATCTACTTAAAAAAAGGTCTTTAGAGACCACAAATGAAAACACCTCTTAAATTTCACCTGAATGCAAAACAATGCTTGTTTTATAATCTCTCATTAGCTAAGTGTAGTGCATTTAGTGATGGAATTGTGCAATTCTGGTGCAAAATTAGTGTGGCATTCTGTAATAATAAATTAATAAAAGCCATCTACTTAACAAAAACCCATAAAAAAATTTATAAAACTTATCATTATATATATATATATATATATAGACTCACACACACATTATATAAAAGGATAGATGAGTGTAAAACATTTGTTTTTCACTTTTATCACTGCCATTCTTTTCAATTTTCAAAAATACCATTAGTTATTAATTATGATTAATGCTTTATTATATGTAGGTATATATGCATTCTACTGAGTTATTTAATACGACGCAATCAATTTTGATAACATGAGACTTAATTCTATTTATTATATATATATTCATGATGTTACATGGTTATTTCAACATTATTCTTAATTTTTGTTATTTGTTTCTTAGTTTTTGTTTATCATTTTTTATAACTTTTTTTATCCAATTTATTCTTGCCATATGATTCTTATAAAACATCTTAACGTATAGGCTAATACAAATTAATGGTCAATTCAAATTAAATGGAAGTCACATATACTTTATCTAACTATAATTATTATCACCTACTAAAAATATTTATTAATCAATTATATTTTTGTGCATATTCCTTGGATCTTCTTTTATTTTAATTTTTATTCTTCCGATATTTTATTAAATATATATTTACATAAACTGGAAAAAAAAAAGAATTCTCAAAACAATGTGCGTTCACATTGGTTACAACTAGTCTACTTAAAAAAGTCTTTAAAAACCTCAAATTTTCACTTGAATGCAAAATAATGCTTGTTTTATAATCTTTCGTTAGCTAAGCACATGCATTTAGTGATAGAATTGTGCAATTCTTGAGCAATTAGTGTGGCTTGTAGTAAATTAATAAATCGACAGATATTACATGAATGGTTCCCTTTTTTTTTTTTAATACTAGGTCGTAAATGAACGACGGAATCAATTTATTTATGTCTTCTTCATTTTCATCATCATTGAAAAATGAAAACACATCACATATTCACATGTAAATAATATTTCTTTTTATGTTTGTTTCAAAACATAAATGATAGAGGTGTTTTTAAAGTTTAATCTTGTCGTTAATTTATATAGTTTAATTTTAAAGTTTGACTTCTAAAACATAAAGAATCCATTAAAAACGCTTTACTAATGAAATGAAATGCAAAAAAACGATATTGGTGTTTTTTTTTTAGTTTATCTTTTTGGCGTACGTAACTAAGAGGATTTACAATTGGTTCTTTACTGTTACTGCCTACATTAATTAATTAGAATGGCAAATGGGTGACTAATATGCCATACAAGCTTTTTTCCTCCCTTTTTCTTTCTTGTTTGAAGCATAGTTCAATATTTATAAGTTGAATATTTATAGAATTTAATTTTAAGGCTTGATTTCTAAAGTGTAAAGAGTCCATCAGAGATACCTCTTTCCCTTCTTTTTTTTTTTTTTCCTGAAAGAGTCATCATGAGAGATACTTCAATGAAATTAAACTGCAAAAAATAATGGAGTATGCACTGGACGTGCATGAATTGCTTTCTTTTGGTGTATTTATTTATCTTGTAGTTTATGACCTAATAATAATCAACTTAATTTAAACGAAACATTAAAAAATTAAATTGGAACTTCATTAAGGAGGGATCAATGTCAAAATGGCTTCGACAGGCTTGGAATAGCACGTATTCTGCACAAGTATTGCACAAGTAGATGATGATACCTCTAGGATAAACGAGAAATTATGAAATAGTATTCTAGTTAAGATAACAGTCTGTTTTAGTACCAGCAAATGGTATTCTTATAGCGTCATTGCTAATGTGAAGACGTATCTTGCGAGATCAACAACTGACATCTACCAATATATAGGAGGAAGTTAGTTACTTCTTTAATTCTGTTTAGTGGCACATTTATGTAAGGCTTGTAGAGAGCGTTATAATGTACTATTATTGTACTACAGTTGAAATAACGTTAATTTGAAAAACAAATTCTTATACACTCCAGCTTGAACATGCTTAGATTTTCTATGTTTTATTTCTTAATTAGGGCAGTATACCTTCAATGCCATTGGAATAATTGAAGGAAAATTTGAGTGACAGTGGAAGGAAATTTTGAGTGAGAGTGGAAGAAGAAATTAGCAACAATGTGCTTTACCACATGAACTATTTAAACTCCTCTACAACAGTCAGCAACTAATTTTAAGAAGATACGACTTTGGTTCCTTACTTAAAAAAGGCAAGAAATTATTTTTGGTTTCTTATTTTATTGGGCAACGTTAGTTCCTTAAAAAACCATCATTGTATATATCCTTAGAAAAATTGAATGTGCAATAGAAAAATTAGTACTCAATATGCCCAACGCCCCACACATCAGCATGCATGGAAGCGAAAGGAAGAGGAGAAGAAGGAAGAGGCAAGGAGATCCAGGCATGCTGTTGCTACAATTTCTTTTTCCCCGAGGAGCATTTGAAGTTGAAATTCACATAATTGATGTCCAAATTCAAGTGATATTTGTATATATAAGCATGGTGTAGAAGTAGTGCGATCGCACAAGGCCTCTTCATCCAATGAGCATCAAAATATTATTTTTGGTTATAGACATACGTTACCTTAAAAATATGAGTTGTGCTATTTGAATAAAGAGTGGTACAATAATTTGAACAAAACTAACACATGACAAGATCTTATTTTTCAATATATCACACCACCTTTAGATCAGCGGTAATCATATGGGCCACATGTTCTTTTTGTTAAACTCTCTGTATCTTTCTTTGTCCAAATAGAATTATTCTAAAAATATTTGAAAATTTTTTAAAATGTCACTTGTTAAAATTAAGCATTATTGAAACACTAATTTTTAGAAGAGTTTAATGAAAGTTATTGGGTTAAAAATTAAAATGTATTTTATTATTTATAAAAATTAAGGAAGGTGTACCTTTAAGGCTTAAATTTGCTGTTAATCATCAAAAGTCAAAAAAAAATATATATATATATCCATAATCATATCATAAAGCGAACAAGTTAATAAGCAAATGGGCACAATGATAAAAATGATTGTTTTTAATGTGAAATAATGTAATTTGAATATGATTTAATTTTTCTAATATAACCCTTATTTAATTGAAATGAAAGGAGTACTATTTGTATTGTCAAACAGTGCACCTAAATTCTTAGAATTGGCCCTGCATATAAGATATATAAAATTTATACACAATCCTATGAATTTACACACATTCTCAAAAGTTGTGAAAATCATTTAATGCGAGATGTACGACATCATATAGTGCGGTTTCTCATGTGATGTGATACACGCCACATGATCATATGTACTGTAAAGTGTCACTTATACAATGTTAGATCGGAATTACTGTAAGTTGTCTTTTCAAAAAAGATGATGTCGGGGACATTAAATTAAACACAAGAAAGGGATATACAAATCTTATACATAAGTATATACAAACAACATTTTTCTTTCAATTAGCTTGGTACATATAGAATATTTTTTCCCTAATAAATACACCGGAGTAAAGAACAGGACCGAATATGTCAATGTTGCCCAGCAAAATGTTTTGATCAAATCCCTCGGAAGAACTCTTCTACATGTGCGCTTGTGAGCGAACGCAAATTACACGAAGACAATGAAATTGCAAGTATTGTGGAGAAGGTGATTTTTACTAAACGGAAACTTTGATAGAAAGATTCAACGAAGGAAAATGAAAGACGGTGTAATTTGCACCATATGTATGCAACTGCTGAAATACTCAGTTCACATGTAGGAATGGCAATTTCAACTCAAAATCTGATATTCGCACCTGACTTGAACGGGGTAGGTATGGAGTGAAGGTGTTCGCCTTGAAATATTAACATGGCCGGGATCGGTAATTCCTAGGAATTTTATTTTGTCTACACGTAGACATAATAACATACATAAGTGTCTATGTGACATATATCTAAACTACAAGTACGCTACAGTTTTAATATAGATTTGTGTCGCACATATACACATGCATAATAACATGTTTGCGTGTGTGTAAGAAAAATAAAATTTCTAGAGTAATTCCCACTCTACTCGCCCCGAGCCAGCCCGGTAATTGTTCTTTTTTTTTTTAATTTAAGAAAACATTTTGAACAAAAAAGATGCCTAAGTTTAACTCCTAGGCTCCAACCACCATCCTCAATTTTTTTTTAGCTAAGATTTTTCACTAGATTTTATAAATGGTTAGATTACTAATGTTTTAACATTTTACTTATGATTAAATGTTTGACTATTGTGTATATTTTCGTTAAATGTTATATATTATTGTTATTTTGGTTCATGTTTTTTGAACGGTTTTGATACATCTCTCTCTTTGAATTTATAAATTTTGTTAGGAAAAATAAATAAATTAATAAAACAAGGCGAGTAATGGTTTTTTCTTGCGAACTCAACCTAAATCTTACCAGTTGGGTACAGGGTGGGGCGCAGGGGAGGCATGCCTGACCGAAATCCATTCCATTGTCATTCCTATTCACAATGAAAAAGGATTCTATTACTAACTAAAAATCATAAGCCATCTTTAGTTCAATTTCTTTTCCTATTTAACCATCCATTCAAAAGACAATTAGTAAGATCACATTTTTCAATCTTCCGATCTCAATTCAATCAATGGTAATTACATATGACACGTGTATTTGTCAACCACTTTGTCAAACACTCCTTTTTTTCCCCATTTTTTTTCCTTTTTACAAATAAAACTTTCCCCCACTATCCACTTCCGCGTTTTGCGTTAGAGTTGCTAATCATCACAGGAAATGCTACACCGTGCAGCTATTTTGACAACCAGTTGTATTTACAGTCCAGTAATAACGCTTCCCAAAGGTGCAGTCTCAAGTTGACATAGTGACACTTTTCGGAAGTGCTAGAAAACTCTCAGTTGTATATACACCATTGAACACAACACTTTCGTGAATTTTAGTACGAACATCAAGTTTGCAGAAATGCTTATGCCTTTCATGCTATGAATTTAAAATAGTTTAGATAAATATTTGGTACTATCCAATTGAACTATGCATGACATAACTTTTAAACCAATGGTCATCCATTTCATTGATGTCCATGGCACTTTCCATGCAGAAAACTTTTTCTTAATAAATATACCTGAGTATAAAGCAAGACCAAGAATGTCAATGTTTCAATCAAATCCCTCTATGAAAGAAACCAGATGAAGAATGCTCCTGTATATGCACTTGAGCAAATGTGAATTACATGAAGACAATGATATTTTGACTATATTATGGAGAAAGTGATTTCTACGGAGTGGAACCTACTAAAAGAAAGGTTGAACAAAAGAAAATGTAGGAATTCAAGATATTTGCACGCTCCTCCAACTGCTCAAACATTCACTTTACATGAAAGAGGATTCTGTAACCAGGAATCATAAGACATCTTTAGGATTCCTATTCAATCAACAATTCAGAATAAAGCAAGCTTGCAAGAGACGGGTAAAACTAGCAGTAAAGTACCAAATGGAACAAGTGTAAAGCAATACCATAACTTTTGTTTCAAGATTAGTCCACAATTTCACACCAATTACCAATTATAAGAGATGGAAAAGGTAGCGAGCGAACTGCATACAATGAAGAATCCAATAAAGATAAGAGTTCAGTGCTAAATTTCCATCTAAATAATCCATCTACAAAAAGAACAGGTACAGGGCCTTCATAACAAGTTAAAGTTGCCTGGCTAGCAAATTACTTATGTTCATAAGGCAGTTGTAGAACTAAGAATCTTATCAATCACTTTGAAGCTTTATACAGTGTATTCACAAAACATGCCTCATTTATGAACTCCAGTACAGTTTAAAGTATTGCAAAAAAGCATAACTAGGTAGAATAAACATATCTTGCAAAGGAAGGGCATCAAATCTATGCACAAGTATGATAAAGTATCTAGCAAGAATTACAAGAAGTCTGTTTGAAAAGTGAATTTGGTTAATCCACAAAATGTTGAAAAGTGAATTTGATTAACCCACAAAATGCATGCACCGTATGTAAAAATACGTTCAACTAAATAATTGGAACTTGAGCATGCATTGTTTGGAAGGACAAAACTATACCATAATCCAATTGGTGAAAGTTCTGTCAACTTGAGTCTCATCAACCTATCTATAATCATAATGCAACTCAAACAAAAAGAAAAGTCCAGTAAGTATGTTGGTCAATCTCAAGTTTTTACTGCATCCAAATTTTAGCAGTACCAGGCATAAAGATCCCCTCATCCCCAGAAAGAAAATGCAGATAGCTTCATGCAATCAGTCCACAACCCAATTAAAAGGTGAGCCTTTGTTCTGCTGAGCTGTTCATAGTTCGATGCCAATCAAATAAGTATGATGAATAACGGGCAAACAAACAGAGAATTACATGTACCACCCGAGCTAACACAGAGAGAGAGAGAGAGAGAGAGAGAGAGAGAGTATTTGTACCTCTGCTTGTGCCAAATGCTGAGGATGCCTCCAAAAATATCCAACAAAATATGATGAGGGAAAATGACAATACAACTTAAAAATATGGCACACAATCTAAATCCTCTTTTCTACTTTTTTAATAAACTAGTATAGGCTGACCATTAACATGTGACGTTGAGCTTTTACAATATATATCAAACCACATCCACTTTACAAATTCAACAGCAATATAACATACACACAAGAAGAATTTAAAAAATAAAAGCAGAAGACAAGAATTTGTTATTACATATCACAAGCCAATAAGAATAAAAGAAGACTAATAAAAGAAGACTGGAACGATAAACTGAACACAATGCTGCAAAATTGTTCATCCATGCCAAACCTACGTATTATGGCCGTGAAATTTTAAGCTGCTTGATGTTCTCCCTGTGTTGCTGAGAAGCTTCAGGTAACACCACTGTAGGGGCCGATGTCATGGTATGGTACTGAGCAGCCAACTGTGGTGGCAGACGCTGAGAGTACATTTCTGCAAGTCTAGATTCAGGAAACGCATAAGCATAATTGGCATTGGCAGCTGAAGGGGGAGCCAGCGATTGAGGTGGATGATGAATTTGAGTGTAACCAACATATTGTGTTTGTTGCTGACCGGAAGGAACCTCACCTAGTGACGAAGATGCTGAGGCTGCTGTCATGTAGACAACCCCAACATCAGGTCTGGAAACAGGAACATTTTGGGTTCGGCTGTAAGCTGCAGAGGGAGGCATTGCTGCTAAAGGAGGTTTCTCGGGTGCCATAAGACCGTAACCTGGTTGCTGCATTGGTATATTATAAGTTTGGGGAGCCCTGGCAGGCAAGATATAAACTGGGTACTGCTGCTCAATTGCTGAGTGGGGTGGACGGTACTGTTGCTGAGAAAAGTACATAGGATAATAAGGTGAAATTGGTACTGCTCCAGCGTTGATATAATGAGCATTGGCATGAACAAACTGTTGCTGTTGATGCAATTGGGGATGATTTTGTTCGAATTGCCCAGGTATTACATAATAGGGTTCCTGAACTTGAGGATGCATTTGAACCCTGCTATTCTTTTGATCCTCATTCTTCAGATCAACTGAATCAGCAGAAACTCTAGCGTTTCCAGATTGAATTTGTACAATTGGTTCTTGATAAACAATTTGTCCATGCCTAAAGAATGGGTTTGCTACACTTCCATCACTGTCCGATTAAACAAGCAAATTTACCCAAGTCAAATCAGTGTCATTACATTACATGCACAATTACACTCTCATGCGCAGGTAAAATTGAAATTCTCAAGATTATGCAAGCATCTTTAATTCTACGTGTTTGGGGTACCTTGAAACTGAGTCTGGGGAACGCAAATCAACAGATCCAGCTTGCCTCTGTTGAAATTGAGGAAATTGCTGTTGCTGCAATTGTATTTGTGCCTGTTGTTGTGCTTGTTCTGGTTTCCGGTTCCCACCACTGTCTGATTTTTCATCATCAGACAAAACCTGATTGGCGTACTCGCCCCCAGCCACCACCGGAACCCCTGAAAGCACCGGCGGAGCCGCCACACCTGTGGCATTAAAATCCCCAACCCCCTCACGCTTCTGTTGTAAATTAAGATTTCCCCCAATCCCCATAACCCCAACATGCATCTGCTGAAACTGCTCCTCAATTACCAACCCTCCCACTTTCTGATTGTCCTCGAAATGTACTCTTACCGGTGGAAGGGTTGCGGTAGACGGAGAACTGGAAGTAGAGCCAAATGACGAGGTGGTTTCCAGCATAGGGGAATCCGGGACCGAATGCACATCATGATTAAGGGAATTCCCATTTCCATTTAAGCCATTCTTCGACGTATCAATCTGGGCCTCCACATCTTTCCCTCCGATGGCTGCCTTACCCACAAAATCATCCTCAAGCCCAAGAAGGCAATTAACCGAAGACGATTCAGAAAAACCACGATCACTAAAACCCCCAGAAACATTACTAGCCTTCCCATTCAGCGCATCAAGAAACCAGTCATCCGATTTAGTCGATGATGTCTCAACAAGAAGTTGTTCAATACTCGAACTCTTAGGAAACAAAAACAGTCGAAGCCGACCAGGTTTTGACCCACCCGAATAATTAAGCCGTTCGTACTCTTCAACCATGTTCTCAAAGTCTTCATCCGTAGTAACAGAGATCAAGGAGTCCAAATCCTCACTCGGAAGCTGGTACCTGAGAGTGAAAGGCTCGTTATTCAGAAAGGTTTTGCAGAGTCGATGGTGGATATCAGAAAATGATTCCTTCCGGTCGATGACGATGATGCGGGTCGTGCCACCGATGTAGCAGAGAGACTTATCATGTGGGCGGGGGATTATGTGGCCGCCGTAGCTGCACATAAGGCGAAGTTTAGGTGGTTGCGGGGATGCCGGGGTGGCATCGCCAGCGGAATTGGTATGTTTGGAGCTGGGGGAAGAGTCTACCGAATTCAGATGCGATTGCTGTGGCGGCAGAGATGGTGACGCGGAGGCTGCGGCGGCGGTGGGTGGAGCAGCGGAGAGTGGTGGTGGGGGCTCCATAGGGTAGGAGTTGGAGAAAAGGTAAGGCGAAACGTCCTGGTCAGACTAAGAGGATTATATACTTCTTGTAGAATCCAGCTGTTTTCCAACTAATTTTATTCAAAATTCTTCCTTTCTTAATAAGTATAATAGCCGCAAACGTATCCAACCTTTGATCCTTGTTGCAATTTAACCTGCAACATTTCTAAGCAACTCTGTGTTTTTTTTAATTAATTAATTATTTATTTTTAAGTAGAAAGCAACTTTTAACTCAATTCGATTATGGTTTCTTTGGAAGGTGCATATCATATGAATTTTAAATCCAGGTCATGTACATTTATATACTACATGGAATGAAAAGTGGTATAACAACAATTATTTAAATTTCTTCAAAATTTTCGCCTTTTTAACTTCCTAACGAGTTATTTTATTTTAATTTTAATAGTAGCAGTGCACTGTTTCTAAAATGAAATCCAACAAAGATGGATTTAGAAGGACTACATGACCTTTTTTGTGTGAGTATGGGAGAAAACTTCTATTAAGATTAGTGATCAATGTGAGTGTTCATGAGACTTATTTTAAGTGTCAAGTACTACTAGGATGCTTATGAGAAGGCCATGATCTAATATTGTAATAATGAAATTATATCTGGTTTTGGTATGCGCAACATGGGCACAACATATATCTAACATTTTATGATGAAATTCATTTTGTATAACAAAGTGTGTTATTTTTATTTCTAGTCTTGAATAAAAATTTGATAAACTTATAAAAGAATACTATCCTGAAATATGTCGGAACAAGTTGAACAGATTCTAAATAAAGCCTTTTTTGTTAAGTAAAATAAATACTATTTTTGGGGCAAGTAACAAAATTTAAGTGCATCAGTTTGATATCCAAATTTAAGAAAGAAAGAGTTCATTTTGTTAGTTCAAATAGCGATATGGCCGTCTATTAAGCTCCTAATTGCCGCCAACATGAAAATTTGGGACTCAAAATTTCTTTTTAAAAAGTTGAGATGTGAAAGTACAACAAGATCACAAGTTAGAGTGCTCTCAACTCATTTATTTGAATTTACTTGCAACTCATTGCAAAGAAAAGGAGATCTCTCCAACTTTGAATTTCGAAAATAAATCGCTAAGTTAGCTAATAGAATAATGTTAGGTTACAATAGTAGTGCTTGATATCAGTTTTAAGTAATATTTAATGCGATATTAAATGACAAGTGAAGTTAAATAAATAAATAAATGATCTACTTAATTTAATTTATCATTTAATGTCACCTTGATATGGGTACTAAACAACAATGGTGCTAAATATCTTACTCTCGCAAATACTCATTAGACGATCTTCCTTCCAGACCGGCTATAGAGAAGGGGCCACTCCCTTACGGAGGGGCCTCCTACCACATGGCCCCTGATATCCAATAACAAGGGATTATGTGTGCATGTGACCTCTCCCTATCTCTCTTTAGAATTTCCCCTGTCCTCCCTCCCCTTTTTAAGGAGATCGAGATACAGGAACGGAGGGCAGTAGCAGTTATGATTCGAACTCAATATTTCTTGTTCATAAAGTGAGTATTTTTTAATCATTACGTCACAATTCGAACTATAAAAGGGGGTAAAAAGCATAATCTCCCCACATAAGAATTAAGAAAAGTACAATTAATGTCGTTGAAAAAACAAAATTTAAAAGCATCTTCTTATTATACGCTTTAATTTACTATTATTTGACGTCAATGTTGTTATTTTTTTTATAGAAATTTAAATTAAATAAGAGAATATATGAAAATTAATATTTCAATTATACTTTAAAAAGAAAGTAACATATATTTCAAAATAATTCTATTTAGATCTGTAAAGAAACAAAAAGTATGAAAAAAAAGATATTAGGCTCAATTTTATTTAAATTTTTATACTATTTTTATTCAAATAGCATAACTCTATATTTTAAGATGAATGAAAATAGAATATAAGTCTATTTTTATAAGACAAAAAAAATATTTTTTTTTAAT
>CAVNYN010234999.1:0-16322 GCA_963692815.1 Nyctanthes arbor-tristis
ATAATAATAATAATAATAAGTTCAGTAACTTGACATTATATAATCTTCTAATAAAACCATATTCATAATTAAAAATGTAAACCGTCACTAAAAACTTCTATTCAAACGCGTAGTAAAACTGTAAATAGTCAAGTGAAATTCCATTTATAAAATGAGTTGATCAATGGACAATATCATCGTGGTAAATATTGTAATGTTAAAAGAATCATTGCTTCATGTAAACCATATAGTAGGAGAAATCATAGGCATTTATATCGTAAAATCAATTTTATTATTGTGATAAACATTGCAAAGTTTGATGAATCATTAGGGCAAAAAGTACAACATAATTAATACTAAAATAGGGTTTGAAGTTTTAATTTAATTAATGAATAAATTTCGTTCAATTCAATTTAATTAAAATATTGATAATCAATAAATAGGGGGAAATGAGAAATTAGAGCAAGGTTCGTTACATTCATTCAAATAGCCATAATTGATATTCAATGGGGAACATTTTTGACAAACCAAAAAAGATATAGGGTAAAATGGGAAAACAGATGTTTTATGTTTACCCTCTCTTTTATATGTTTTAATTAATTTAATTTAATCAATGAATTTCATTCAATTCAATTTAATTAAAATGTTAATAATCAATGATCAAGGACAAATGAGAAATTAGAACAATATTCATTACATTCATCCAAATAGTTAAATTATATAAGATATTTAATGAGGACATTTTTGACAAATTAAAAAAGATATTGGGGTAAAATAGGAAAATGAATGTTTTACAATCATCCCCTATTTTTATATAGTAGTGATAGTGATATATTAAAAAATAAAAACATTACCAACTGACATGGAATATCAATTTTGGCGATCGAGTTTTTTTGTGAAAGTAGTTGTTATTTTGACATAATAATCCCTTCAGTTGAAATACTTCTAGTATTGTTAGTGTAATTTAGCGCATGTAGGATAAGTTTAGAATTATTATTGAAGCCTTACTTTGGCTTCTCGAAAAATCATATGTAGTTCTAACTGTTTGGAAAATTCTTAAAAATGTGCATACAGAAAACGTTGCTTTATCTAACAGCAACACGAGAGTAGCTTTATCTGACATCAAAAAACAAGAGTAGTTTTGGAGGTGTTCACAGTTCAATTTAGACGGTTTATAATAAATTTTCAATCCAAACCACTTAAAGCGGTTTGAAAAACTTTCAATCCAACCCACTCTATTTAAATTTTCAATTCAATCCAGATCAATCTATTTTTTTCTATTTGGATCGGTTTAAAACTACGATTACAAACCAAAAATAAAAAAGTTAAATTGAATTCAAATGTTTTGAATTCAAAGTTTAGTTTAAAAAAAGCTAAACAAAAATATTAGTCTAAAATTCCACATTGAAATATAAACATTAGTATCATCGCAAATAAAAAACGTATTAATATATCATCGACTGCCAAAAAAAATATTTAAAAGAAATACAATATCAAATCGTTGCATGTTGTTGCATACAATATAGATTAATTTTGTTTAATTTTTAAATTGTGTAAGTATACTTTTTATTTATATTCTAAATTTTTGAAATTTTGATTAGCATATTGAACTCGATTAAAAAAATGCGTAATAAAATTGTACATAAATACTTATATTTTCTTAATGTAAACTAAATATTAAGGGAATTTATATTACTACTGAAAATTATATTAGACATTGGATTCCATAATAATGACATATATATAACGAATGTTATAAAATTATTGCTAATCTTGATAACCTTGTTTATTTATTTATTTATTTATTTTAAGATTTGTTTCTATTTATGTTAATTAAAGTTGGAAGATATTATAGTTCATTTTAGTAAAAAAGATAGATACCTCCAAAAAAGTTAGAGTTGAAGTTAAGAATGTCAATTTCTAAAGGATTGAGACGAAATACATAGAAACATGAAAGGTTGGGGTGGATAGCGCAAATTAGCCTGTCATTAAATTTTATAAATTTTAAAATGGATTTTACTGAATTTCATTAAGCAATGGATTGTATTTATTTAAATTAAAAAATATGTAGTCACCGACGGGTGTGTAAACGGTTCGGTTTGGGCGGTTTTTGATCAAATTTCAAATCAAACCATTTAAAGCAGTTTAAAATTTTTTCTAACCATATTTTTGCGGTTTGGTGCTGTTTCAAGATGCGGTTTGCGAACAGAAAAAATTAGTACGTTCCAAGTGAGTTAAGAAATAACTATTTGTCTAAGATTTTTGAATTAGAGCATAAAGATTAATTATAATAATATTATGTAGTATTGTACAACAAGACAAAATATGAATTAATGCCCAAAAGTATACCTTGTATTATTTTACTTTTAATCATAAATATAAAAGTAATGTTCGTAAGTAATTAGAAAAAGTGACATGTACAGTTAAGATTTAAAAAAAAAAAGGGAAAAAGATGGTACCATTACAAGCAAATAGGATGGTAATTAAAAAATTAAAAGTGGTGAAGAAACCAACTAACTCATTATTTCTTTGTACTTCTAATGAATATCTTCGTTCAACTCGCTACATACAAATATATGGAATATTAAATTGACGAGGGTAACATAAAGGTGAGAAGATTTAAGTGTGGAACTTTATGAAGAGTACCAAATAGGGAATTGTGATTGGTTGGTTCAATGCATAAATGAAATATGTTTAGGTTTAACTAGGATTATTAGAAGCTAAATAGGTGATCATGGACTAAAGAGTAAAGACAAGTTATGTCATTAATTTTTTTATTTTTCTTAAATTTGACGGGTTGGCAGTTTGAAACGGTTTAGGAAAATTAAAACATAAACCAAATCACTTTAAAGCGGTTTGATTTGGGTCAAAACCAAATCGTTGATAGTTTCACGTGTATCCAAACCAATGGTTTTGAAATTGCAGTTTTGGTTTGGCTCCGCAGTATGGAGGTTTAGATTTACAGCCCTAACTCACCGAACTCTTATCAAATTGAAGCTCTCTTTATTATACACCCGTGAATTTTATGGAATTCATTTTTTTTTTTAACTTTTTGTGAAAAAATTAAATTAAAACCACTTTTCGGATTAGAGGAATATTCTGAAACGCAAAGGATATGGCAAACATCCCTAATGCTTATGACAAAGGCATTTGAGCTTTTATGTTTTAAAATTCAGACTTAGAAGTCTCAATTTCTAATGTTTAGGCATCATACCGGCACGGGGACAGGATGACGCTAATGTTTTCTAGTATAATAGATTGGACTCCAAACTCAAAACTTGATGTGTTTCATTAGCTGGGTCTAGATGACACTCTTTGCCATGCCCAGATCTTGCTTACACAAGACGTGGGAACCTCATTTCTATTTTTTGAAAGATATTGGAAAAAAATGAGCGATAAATCTTTATGTAGTATATATTAATCCCATATGATATGTATATAGTTTGATCAAATTCGATTTCAATATATAATTAATTGCTTTCTTATTTTATCATATTTTTACATACCAAATCAAATACGATTATATAGTAGTATTATATCAAAGTTAGGTTAGCATCGATAAAATGTACTACCTCCCACAAAGATAGTCCATTATTCTATTTTCGTCCGTTTTAAAAAGACAGTCCATTTACGATATTGTATATGTACTCAATGTTTCATTTTTACATGTGCCCCTAATTAATTATTGTTATTCAACTACTTATACATTGAAAATATTTCAAACAATTAAAGATACAAGGGCATATGCGAAAAAATAAGGTAAAATTAAATGTTATAACCAATATCTACTAATCTTTAACTATGTAAAAATACCTATCAGACTATTTTTGTGGGACGAAAATAGTATCGAAGAATATGGATGAATAAATGAAGCTTGAGTTTTCCTTGTGACGCAATCAATTCCAAAAGTCATGTCAAACTTCACTTTAATACTAAGCTCACTTCAACTTCGTAATAATAATAATAATAATAACAATAACAATAACAATAATATGTCACAGCCACCAAATCGCCAAAGTCCAAGCCCTATTATTATTATTATTATTATTATTACTGAAGTGCGGTACAAATTTTCTAGTCCACTTTGTACATTTTGACCCAACCAAACGTTGTCAGTAATTATTTATTTTGATTTTTTGAATGAATTTATTACTAAAACAATAACTCTTATCACACAAATGATAATAGTTTTATTTATAATTTTGGTTGTATCTCAGCTGGTTACAGGAAATCATCATATCTTTTATATATATATATATATATATATTAATCAATAGTTTGTCTGATTCAATTTGATTGTGGGCTCAATTAAAAATGATTTTTCCGCTCATTATCTGATTCCTTTAAAAAACCAATTGATGATGTCATTATTCTATTATTATTATATTTTTCCTTTTAATCAATTAATTTAATATTTTTATTTTGAAACTCTATCTACATATTAATTCAATATTTTTATTTCAGAACTCTATCTGCATATTATATTTAATATTTTTATTTTGAGACTCTATATATATTAATTTAATATTTTTATTTCAAAACTCTATATACATATTACATTTTTATTTCAGAACTATATTTACATATTACATTTTAATCAATTTTATTATAACCGATTGTATAATTTTATGATTTTATGTTCTCTGAATATATTATATTTTACTTTCTCAACATAATATGTCCATGAGACACACAAGCGTTAAACATAGTAGTCCTTAAATATACGGGTGTAAAACTAATATATATTACACTATCGGGTTTTACTGTCTATAAAGGAAATAAAAAATATGAATTAATAAAAAAATTATAGGTTCATTTATTATACTTTTTCTTATTGTTTTGTTTTTCCTTTGAAACATTTAATTTAATATTTATATTTTAAAATTCTATCTACATATTAAATTTTGATTAGATATATCTTACATTTGCCTATTAAGTTTGAATTACATGAAAATAGATAATATATCGATCTTGATTTCGGTATTATTTTTCCTTATTATTATGTTTTTCCTTTTAATCATTTAATTTAATACTTTTATTTTAAGACTCTATCTATATATTACAATTTCGTTAGATATATCTCATATATTTGTCTAATGGATTTTTAATTTTACTTTGTTCAATTTTTTAATTTTTATCATTTTATATTCTCCTACTTCATTGTATTTTATTTTGTCAGTATAATATGTCTGTGAAACGCAAGGGTGTGAAGCATATTGTGTTCGGGAAACGCACGAGTGTAAAACTAATATATATTATACTCTCAGATTTTGTTATCTTTAAACGAAATAAAAAATAGGAATTAATAAAAAAATTATTGGTTCAATTATATACTTTTCTTTTTAACCATTTAATTTAATATTTTTATTTTGAGATTCTATCTACGTATTACATTTTAATTAGATATACATTATATTTGACTAATAGATTTTAATTACATGAAAATAAATACTACATTAATCAATATTTCAATATTATTATTATTATTATAATTTTTCATTTTAATCATTTAATTTAATATTTTTTGGGATTCTATCTACGTATTACATTTTGGTTAGATATATCTTATATTTGCCTAATGAATTTCAATTTTACTTTATTCGATTGTATAATTTCATGATTTTATATTCTCTTCCTCTATTGTATTTTACTTTGTCACTATAACGTATCCATAAAACACACTGTTGTGAAGCATATATAGTATGTCTGTAAATGCACGAGCGTAAAACTAAATATAAAATTATACTATCGAGTTTTATTGTCTTTAAAGGAAATAAAAAATAAGAATTAATAAAAAAATTATTGGTTCATCGAGATATCAATGGACTAATAACAAAAATTTAAAACTATGTCAACAAAATAAAGAATTGATTGTATGCTACTTGCAAATATATGATGCTCATTAATTCCATAGAGGTTACGTTTTTCAGTTTCTTTATAACATTAAAGTTGACATTATATTTTATGTATGAAGTTTCTTTAGAACTCTACCCATACAACGCACATGTGGAAATATATTAATATATAATACAACAGTTTTCAATTGGATTTAGATTCTCAAATGTAATTTTTCCTTTCAATTAATGTTATATACAACAGATGTATGAGCCGATTGGTCAATTTGACATCTCTAATAATTTCTACATATTTTTAGAATTAAATTTATTAAAAATAAATAAATGCTTGGTGGGTCATGGTCTGTAGGGCGGGTCCAACTTGGCCCACACCAGCCCTAGACGCACGGCTGGGTAGGCAATATTGCCCCATACTCGTCTTTTTGCCCCAATTAGGCGTGACGAGTCAATCATATTAGGGGCAGGTCTCCACGGGTTTAATGGGTTGATAGGTCAAATTGATATATCTAATTATTTGACTGTTAATTATTTCAATTTTGTATAAGTTGAATGTGTGAACTTGCACGTGTTTGGAGGAGACCAAAAATTTGAACTCACGTATTTTACTACAAATATCTCATGGTGAATTGTAATTCTCATATCAATTCATAATTTTATACAATACAATTGGTATATTATACTTTATGTATGACATGATGTCTACATTTACATATTAATTTTTATATAAATGTATACTATAACTCTATCTGTGCAACTCAAGAGTGAAAAAAAATCTAGTTATACTTAGATAAAATGAGAGAGTGAAATTTAGCAAGTGTTTAGAAAATGTACGGTTATGCTCGAAATAATGAGGAAATCAAAATGCGAATCAAATATTTTTTTTAAGTTTGTCAATAATTGTAGAGTTATTTCAAATATATTTTTGTAAAGGCATCTTGATACAAATTTGTGAACATAGTTGATCTCCCTGCTCCCTCTTGGTGCTACCACATGCAGCATAGAGCCGCGGCATGTCTGTAATCACTATCACTAGTTACTAATCTATGTAAGTGGGGATGATGAAAAATCTTTTAATTTTCTATTTTGCCGTTACATATTTTTTTTATAATTCCTTATTTGCCCTTAACTTATTAATTTATTAAAGAACTCTTTGTTTTTCATCTGTTTACTTAATATGGAAGTGTTGTAATGACAAGGTTTAGAAGGGACTAAAGAAAACACCAAGAACAATGATAAGTGAAAGGTTAAATGGTCTTCATGATTGGAGGGGTGCACGACTTGGAGGTGGGGCTAGCAGCAAGGTGAAAGATAGTGTTATTAAATGGAGCAAACCTCCGCTGGGATGGATAAAATGCAATATTGATACACCTTTGTTCCATGATGGTAGACATGTAGGGTTAGGAATGCTACTTCGCAACCAGCAAGGAATCTTTTTGCAAAGCGGAACCCAAATTTTTGATGCTAGATTTGATGTTAAGGTGGCTAAAGGCATTGGGTTAAGGGAATGCTTATCATGGCTCCTTGGCCTAGGCCTATCGAATGTCATCATCGAAATGGATGCCAAGGCGGTAGTTGACGCGTTAAAACGACATGATGATTTAACGGAGTTTGGTATCATTGTATCATATTGTAAGGAATTGCTTAAGAAAGCAAATAACTTTACGATGCGATTTGTGAGTCGAGACGGCAATAGAGCGGCGCATGGCTTAGCTCATAAGGCAAGGGAGTTTTTTTCACCATGTGTAATGAATACCCCACCCCTTTGGCTGTATCCCATTCTTCAGATAGATTTCTCTAGTAATGAGAATTAAGTTTTTAATTTCAAAAAAAAAAAAAAAGAAATATTTTTATATCATTGTAATGAAGTTAGGAAAATATTGCAATATATATGTCATATTGAAGGTCTCAATTTGAAGTTTAATAAGAACCAATATTCAAGAATGCATGGTTCCTTGAAAGTCTCAAAACTAATATGTATAAAAGGTTTCATTTCATTCTTTATATTTTTCATCAATAACCTAGTCTCTCATATTCCATTCAATTGAGTGTAAATCATATTTATAACATCTTAATTCGCTTCGATATAGTCCTTTAGAATTTATTTAATTCAATGGTTTTTCTTTTCAAATTAAAATCTAATAATATCTCTACTTTTAAAGGAATTCCTAATTACTATTACATTTTAATTTCAATCACCTTTTTTCAATAGAAATAATAATTCTCTTTTTTATTTATTATTTATTTTATTCAACATATCTAATTTAATAATACTAAATGCGCACTATTTAATATTTAATTAAAATTAAATCATGTACAGAACGCAGACTACGATCTTTATTTGATAAGTCTCTACCAAATAATCAAATACCTTTTAAAGCAGGTTGTTGTTGGACCATGAACTTTTTATCCATTCAAGGAATACTTAATTTTACTTGGTAGTAATTGAATGGATAATTATATCTTTTGGACGAATCCTTCAACTCTACTAACCACACCAAATTAAGGCCGCCCAAAGTTTTTAACTTTTCAATTAGATTCCAACCACATCCACTCTCCAAAGGCCTACTTTGGAACCTTGTGCTTACACGTTATAATATATATGTATGTTATTATGCAACATTATAATTCAAGATCAACGCTTAGAAAGTTCAAAATCAAACAATCTCGAGTTCTCTTGTTATGATTCGATAAAAAACCATGCATAGTTTATTTGATCAATAAACAACCTCAACCTAAACTTCGAGAAGAATCTATCAAATGATATGCTGATATGTGACAAAAACTTCTAAGAAGCATTTAATTGGAAAATATGACCTGTATTTTTATGTTGAGAAAATATAAATAAGTGAAATTTTAATGTGACACAATTTTATAGGGTGATAATTAATGCATACTTTTTCAACATCTCTTAAGTTTGTACTATATCTGTAATGTCACTTATTTATATCACATTTTTATGTCTTCTTAGACACGGGCGTAGCCAATGGTTGGCTTTAGGCCCTCCTTTGCCCAATTTTTTTAAAAAAGCCTTGTAAATTAAAGAAAAAAAGAAAGAAAAATTAGAGAAGTAGTTTAATCGTGTGCTTTAAGACCCAATTCTGTAGTCTCAGCGCCACAGTTCTTAGATTTTTTTTTTTTTAAATACAAAAATTGACATATGCACTAATTAATCAGAACTACTAAATAAAAATAAAAATGATTCCCCCATTAATTTATTTTCTAACAAAACGTGTCGTAATTTTATATGTAAAATTGGAGTGATGTCGGCAGCCTCCTACGACATGTGGAATTGTCGTTTTGTGGAGTTTGGGATTACTACGTTTTTAGCTGTCACTTTAATTAAAGGGGAATTGACCAATCTCCTTCCTCTCGAAGCTACCTGAAATTTATTACTCTACGTGGCGCTGTAAGGAGCTACCACGTGTGCCATAACGGAAAACGACAAAAGTTTTGGATAAGATGGTTTTTGCCACGTAAGATTGTTACGGATAATATTGAACATGTTTGCCCTTAGTGGTTTCGCTTCTTCACAATGAGCCGTTATTAGGTAGAGAAATCTTCGGTGAGTGATGAATTTTCAATTTTTAGCAGTAGCTTTCTGTCACTCGTCTTAAGTGGGTGCGTGTATACATGTTATGAGAAAGCTGTGAGTGCCATATAAGTCGCAATTAGAAAATTACAAAAATGAAAACGATTTAGTTTGAAAAGTTTTAGGAATTTACATTACCAAAGAATTGAGTTTCTATACTTGACGTTAATGGAAAACTAGAAAGTAAATATAGTGAGCCCAAAATCCTGACGATTGACTTGCTATACTTGATTTGATAGTTACCCACTCAAATTCCAGTTCAGCGTAAATAACAAATTTCGAAAGTTATTTCTAGTAGCAAAAGAGAAGACCACAATTTTGCTACTTATTCCTCTCACTACTTTGAGAAATGACAAGAAAAAAATAAGAGTTTCTCTCAAAAAGAAAAATGATGTAGGTATTTATCATTTTCAGTTATGTTAGGAATAAGGGGTAGAATAAATAGTTAGCTCAGTAGATAGAGAAAATTTTATTTTTCTTTTTATTTTTATTATTCTTACTAATTTTTAGAATTTTTTTTTGTTTTTATTTAAAAAGTGGGGGCAAAAAAATCCTAAAAGACCTTATGAATGAATTTATGAAAAGTTATAGACCTACAACATTGAAAACAAGTTAAGGACCAAAATGATAGAAACTATAAAGGTTGGGGACCATTTATGAACTTAACCCTTCTCAATACAACCCTTCAAATTTGGGTATAAAGAATTTGCCTTTGAGCATGTTTAATTCATGTTAGCATTGCTAAACATTGGCCTAGATTAAGAATATATCTTTTCAATTCAATTTACTAGTGTAGATTCAAAATTTCCCCCCAGTTTTTATTGTTTTCAATATTAGTGAGTCTAATTTTCTGTTTTCTTTTGCAGGTAATCAACAGGCTAGGAAACCAAAACTTTTGGTTTGTCTCCTAAAGTCAAGCATCACCACTTAGTTCAAGTTGGAGAGATGTTGGATATGGCCTAAATGCTTAGGCCCAGACCATTAAATGTTAAGCCCAGACCATTAAAGTTTGTGTCCTAACTTTTGGTTTGTCTCCTAAAGTCAAGCGTCACCATTTAGTCCAAGTTGGGGAGATATTGGATATGACCTAACTGCTCAGGCCCAGACCATTAAATGTTAAGCCCAGCCTATGACCAATCTGAATTGGATTAATTAGAAGAATCATATAGTTTGCGACTCTTTTAAAAACTTCAGTTGTGTATGCACTATTTTGCCCACCCCACTCTTTCTTTCACCCGGTAATTACTCTTCGACTGATGTCATGGCCGCTACACTTATCCTCCACTCTACCGCAGCCGTTGCCCCCTTTTGTGACATTGCCAGTGTCATCCTCCCTTTTTCAGACAGCCATCGCTGGTTTCTGCCATTATTGCGATTTGAAAATCGTGTATGAAATTGGCGCTACTGTGCTTATCCTCCACTCTACCGCCGTCGTCGCCCCTTCTGTGTCATCGCTAGTGTCATCTTTCTCTTCTCCCGCTGCCATCGCCGGTCCCTATCATTATCGCGATTTGAAATCGCATATGAAATTTAGCGATTTGGAGTTTACTTGTTTTGTTCATCTAATTTGGTCGATGGTTGGTGGGGTCGGATGTGAGGTCGCGGTGGGGGTGGGGTGGGGTGGGTGGGGTGATCTTGTCTTGTTGTGCTCGGTGTTTTAGGGTTGCTATTGTTGTGATTCAATGTTTTGACGAATTTTTTTACTGTGTTTTTGTGAGTTGTTTTTATTGTGACTGGTGTTTTGGAATTGTGTTTGATTTGACTCAGTGTTTTACGAGTTGTCTTTGTTGTTATTCGTTGTTTTGGCGAGCTGTTTTTGTTATGATGTGTTTTGGCGAGTTATTTTCGTTGTGACTCAATGTTTTAGAGTTGTGTTTGATTTGACTTAATCTTTTGACTAGTTATTTTTGTTGTGACTCAGTGTTTTGGAGTTGTGTTTGATTTTGAGCGTTTATGTTGTGACTTGGTGTTTTGGAGAGTTATTTTTATTATGACTCGGTGTTTTGACGAGTTGTTTTGAAGTGACTCAGTGTTTTAACGAGTTATTTTGTTGTAATTGTTCTATTGTAAATTGTGATATTACAATATAAAAAAAGTTGAAACACTTGATTTAAAAAAAAAAAACCATTACGTACCTTAATTTTATAAAGTGTGTAAAAAATATTTATATTTTTCAAGTTATCCCATTTGAGCCACTCGGGGTACTTTGGGTCCAAAGTCCAAACCCAGATTTGGCGTTATTTTTATGGGGTTCTTTATTTGAAAGTCATGTTGTTAGTCATGAAAATGATTCTACTATATAAACAAATTGCAATACTGCACCGCATATATGGCAAAGATACCCCATCTTGTAAAAAATAACAAAGGA
This sequence comes from Nyctanthes arbor-tristis, assembly GCA_963692815.1. Taxonomy (NCBI): domain Eukaryota; kingdom Viridiplantae; phylum Streptophyta; class Magnoliopsida; order Lamiales; family Oleaceae; genus Nyctanthes; species Nyctanthes arbor-tristis. Next base: position 11,792 of record CAVNYN010234999.1, read on the forward strand.
ACCGTTTGGTATCATTTATAATTAGATTGTTTTATAATATATTTTGAAATTTAAATTATTAAGACACTTGTCATTTTGTTCTATTGACCAATAATACATCTATCACATTAAATAATAATTTTTCACTTTTCAATAAAACTTAACTAATCAAAATAAGACAAGTGTCACAAAAAATTTAAAATTTAAAATGTGTTATAAATGAATTGATTATAATAGATGTCAAACGGGCCCAAAAACTCAAAGAAAAAAAAATTAGAATATTGAAAAATAAAAATTGGATTGTGGGTAACAGCTTCCTATAAAATGGGCTAAGAATTAATTTGATTTTTGGTTACAATGTGGATTCAACTATAATTATGCAGGAGTAAAAATAGCATATGTTGACATTATCCCTAAGATCACTCCCCACAATTCAAACCCACTTAAATAAATCATATGGCTTGCAAATGAAAAACTCACGCAATTCATGGACCAAAAATCAAAACCCCCAGTTTGGAATTTCATGCCATTCAACAAACCAACATAAAACATTGAATTGAATTCTGGCCAAACAAAAATCTAATGAGACGCATAGGAGTGGTGTTGCCGTACAACAGTCGCGGAACATCGGAAAATCAATTCGTAGATCACACTACGACAGGGTATTCGCTACCAGTGAAATGCTCATTGGGACAGCATAAAGACCTTATTTTTGACGCATGGGAAAATACATACAATATAAAAAGCTGTTAACTTGAAGCAAGAAGAATCTAATGGTTTTTCATAGGGCTTTATTTGCTAAATGTTATCAAATGACTGGACTGTTACCAGTATATTGTGATGGGGAAAAAAGATGAAAGCTGGTAACAAAAGAAGCAAAACATGTTACCAGATGTTAACTAAAGAAATAAGAATCGTTACCAGAGCAAAAACTGTTACCAGAGGGCTTTGGGAGCAAAAACTGTGATTTTAAAGGACTGTTAAACTTGGTACTGGGGAAAAAGAAACTAGAAGCGGTTAAAAGAAGAAGCAAGATGTTTCATGGCAAAAATAAGCAGTCACATTCCAAGACGCCATGCACACGATACGACTGCGCTTAGGGGCCAATCCGGATTTAAAAGTTAAAAGTCAGTTACAATTACTACATATATAAAGTGGATATAAACGATAAAATAAAATAAAATGATTTATTAAAATAACATAATTAATTAAAAAATGATAACTATATATCAAAAACCAATGGTATAAAAACAATGTAATGAGGTATAATTGTAAATAGTTTGACATTATAGTGTATAAATGATGGGACTAATAAAAAGAGGGTACAACGTCTAATTTCCTCTATTTCTATTTGCTGCTGCCTTCCGATTTTGATCTTTGATTTGTGTACAACTTGGGAGTTCTGGGTTAAGAACAATTTTTATTCTCCCCCCAAACATCTCCACCCACTTTCTTCTTGCTTCTCCTCACCGCCGCTACCACTGCAGCGATAGAGACCGTCGATGACACTCGAACCGCGGATGCACAACATACAAAGTACTCGAACCAGTTCAATGATAGATATGCATTGATTCATCGTGGAGCTTGGACCTTTTTGTTTCACCGCTCAGATTTGCTAGCGGTTTACGTGAGATTAATTAGTATTACTTTCGTCATTGACGATGTCACTAGAGTATCGCTCGTCGTACCAATCCAGTAGCCATTGACGGACTAAAATAATGAGAAATCTGGAAGTAACTCATTGGATAGGAAATCATATAATAAATGTGACTAGTGGTAGTTATGGTTTATGGACCCTAATTTGTGACCAATAATAAATATTTGACCACTTGATTTTTTGTAAAAGAATATAATGTTTCTTAAAACTAAAATTTAAAATATATGTTGTATTTTTTAATTTTCCCCACTTTAAAATAAAATAAAGTTGAAAATTGGGCTTCAAACATTGAAATAGGGGTAATTATGCTATACACTTAGAAACTGTATTTTATTCTAAAAATAATTGTTATAGTTTAAAATTTCAAAAATACTTAATTTTTAAATTTTTTATTTGCTTTATTTATTATTTTATTAATTTTTACCACTAAACCTCCATCCAACACCTACCATCAGCCCCCACCCACCCCCACCGTCCCACCCACCTCGGTAGTCTCGGCTGGTCGGATTCTTACTATCAGCTGGCGAACAGATTCCAATTATTTTTCCCTTTTTTTCTTGTAACAAAATTTTTTTAACAAAATGTACTACATGTTAAGCAATATGTTTTATGTGAGAAATAATTTATATTATGTGCGTTACAAGATTTGTTATGTATATAACAAGTTATGTTCTATATGTAACAGTTGATATTAATTGTGTAACAAGGTCTCTTATGTGTGTAACAATGTAGTCCATCTCCAATGGTTTTTCAAATATAGGGAAATCCCCCAAATATGAGGGATGTTGAACTCCAATAGTTCCTCTAACTCCAATAGTTCCTCTAACTTTCCCCTAAATATAGGGGAGGTGAATAGTATTTCTCAATATTTGGAGAAACACTGTTCACCTCCCCTAGATTTGGGGGAGGGTAATTATTTACAATAATGACATTGGTTATTTACAAAGTTGCCACTACTTTAATTACGACAATATCATTCATGAATTAATTTTAATTTTTAGCACTTAATTGTTTCAATTTTGAGATCGGAATTTTTTTATTAATACTATGAATTTATTTTTTGTAATTCAAATATTATATATTTATTAATTTTTATTAAATATCATTATTGTAATTTAAAGTTTAGAAGAAGTGAAATTTAGATTTTCTTTTATTCCCAACGATATTCTTTATTTGACTCCTTTCGAGATATAAATTATTTAACTTTAACTAATTATAATTATTATACAAATTAAGTATGATTTTAATTAAATAAAAATGTAATTTCTATTCTTGTTCAATTACAAGAAATAAAAAATTAAAAAAATGGTTTCCCCTAAATATAGGGGAAACCATTGGAAATGCCCTTATATTATTAAACAATTTGTGATATGCATGTAACAATGTCTGCCATGTGTGTAACAATCTAAGTTTGTTGTGCAATAATTATGTAATTTGTGTAGCAAGCCACGTTGTGTATTTAACAATGCTTGTTACTTGTGCAATAAGCTATGTTGTATCCGTAACAATCTATGTTATTTGTGTTAGTATCTATGATATTTATGTAGTAAGATATTTTGTTATGTAATATACCACATTACATGAATTTAAGTTAGTGTAACATCATTTATTACCTAAATTAAAATGTGTAACAATTTCTACTATATGAATTTTAAAAGAAAAAATGTAAAATAAGAAAAGAGAGAAACGAAAGAAAAAAAGGGAAAAGGAAAAAGAAGCGTAAAATAAAAATAAAGAAAGAAATAAATAAAAAAGGGTAAAAAAGGAATAATATATATTATTATTCATGTAATACGGTATGTTATGCAATATTTTTGAAAAAATATATATAGAAAATATGCATTGAAATAGTTTAAATAAATAAGAAAAGCATCAAAACTTCCCTATGAAAATATGTGCTTGACTTAGCCAAGCATCTATTGGGTTCTCACGGGAGCAAATCTAATGGGCCCCAACATCTGTGGTGTTTCTCTTCTTGAAAATTGTTATTTGAGTCCCTCAAATATATATATATATATATATAGAGAGAGAGAGAGAGAGAGAGAGAGAGAGAGAGAGAGAGAGAGAGAGAGAGGAGTCCCAATATGGACCAAATTAGATGGGCCAAAATGGTCCATTACTATAATACTTGTTGCGGGTAAGGCCCCCTGGCACCAACTTGAACGCCCATCTAAATTGTTCTGGGCCTAGGCCACAACATCCACAAGATATCGAATTCTATCTAGCACTCAAATTTTACGTCCTTCTATTGCCAACAAACGACCATTCAATTTATTTAATATATATATATATATAACATGACGTAAGTGCATTCAGCTCATAATAACCTCTACAGATTTTAAAACATTAAGTGTTCAAACTACAATGTAGTTACTAACTTATCCAATTACAGATTTCTAGCTGTATTGACGCAACAACTTTACACCTTTTCAGACAAGCGAGCCCCTTGATCGAATGCTCTCATTTGATACTCTTTTTTTTATTTAAAAATTAATTAATATTTCCACATAACCAATAAATGAGGATGATATTCTTTCTGGACCATTCAAGTTGCACAAAAAGAGGTCTTTGGATTTTCAAAGAACAAAGAAAAGTTGCTTTTTGACAAAGAAAAAGGCCATCTACTTTTGTGGATGGCTTAGGGAAATGATGAAATTATGAGAGCAACGACTCAACCTACATCACTACCGACTCAAAATATATCATCATCTTGATTCATGCTCTCATTTATTTTCTATTTTTCCTGGGATTATTTATTTGAATTTTTGTTTTTGTACTATCGTCACTCCATCAAATATGGCGTTTTACGATATTTTTAGAAATCGTAAATAACATAATAGTTTGAAAGAATTTGTCACTTAAATAATTGAGTGTGTTGTCTATCTCCCATTCTTT
>CAVNYN010235002.1:0-15491 GCA_963692815.1 Nyctanthes arbor-tristis
ACAAGCTTCTCGTAATTGGTTTGCCAAATTCACTCTTATTATTCAACAGGCAGGTTTCACTCAGTCACAAGCCGATTACTCTTTATTTACCAAATCTCATGGAAATTCATTTACAGCGGTACTCATTTATGTTGATGATATTATTGTGGCTGGGAATGATGAGCATGCAATTAAATCACTAAAACAATCACTTTTGAGTCAGTTTCGAATCAAAGACCTTGGTGATTTGAAATATTTTCTTGGCATTGAAGTATCACGCTCTCAACGAGGCATCTTTATTTCTCAAAGAAAATATGCTTTGGACATTTTGGATGATGCAGGATTATTGGGGTCTAAGCCTAACTCTTTTCCAATGGAAGAACATATGAAATTGAATCATGATGATGGTGATTTGTTGCATGATCCTACCAAGTATAGAAGATTGATAGGAAGATTGATTTATCTCACTGTGACAAGGCCTGATATCCTATACTCAGTACAAATTCTAAGTCAGTTCATGTAAACTCCTCGAAAACCTCATTGGGAAGGAGCTTTGAGGGTGTTGCGATTCATTAGAGGAAATCCAGGTCAAGGACTATTTTTTCCTTCTTCAAAAAATCTCACATTGAAAGCTTATTGTGATTCAGATTGGGCTGGTTGTAAGATGACTAGGCGTTCTCTTTCTGGGTTTTGTGTTTTTCTTGGAGATTCATTGATTTCATGGAAGTCAAAGAAACAATCTAATGTGGCTCGCTCATCAGCTGAAGCAGAATATCGCGCCATGGCATCAACTTGTTTAGAAATAACATGGATAAGATATATTCTTGAAGACTTTAGAGTATTGCAAGATACGCCAACCATTTTATTTTGTGACAACCAAGCAGCACTTCACATTGCCAAAAATCCTGTGTTTCATGAGCGCACGAAACATATAGAAATTGACTGTCACATTGTTAGGGAGAAATTGCAAGCTTGCATGATTACCACGTCCTATATTCCATCTCATTCACAACTTGCAGATATTTTTACTAAACCGTTGGGGAAAGAACAGTTTCACAGTTTAAGTAGAAAATTGGGACTTTGTGACATATACTCGCCAGCTTGAGGGGGAGTATTGGAAGAAATATATTTTTACCATATTTACCTTTTGTTATTATAGAATTATGTATATTGTATATTCATTCCTTGTATAAATTATTATGTAGGCTGTATATAAACTCATACATACGGCGAAGATGAATACAATAAATTATTCTCCCAAAACTTTGTTATTTTATTAAGATTCACAAGAACTTGATATGCCTATCTCCAGGTTCAAGAAATCATCATCACAGGCGGACGGTGGCTCAGCTTCATCAGTGGTCAGTGGCTCTGGACTCTTTCAAGAATCTTGAGAAGGGTGGGATATTTTTGAGCCTCTGTCTCTTGATGGAACTACGGTGTCAACGTCATCAGATGGCATCGTGGCAGTGGCACGATCATTCCGATCTTGAGATGGAGATAGTGGTGGTGGTGGCCGTGCATGCCCAACCTCTTCCGAAACTATACGCCCATCAAGAGAGCGGTGGATCTTGTAATACCTATCTTGATTTGAGGGCTGTTCTATCGTCGGCTTCAATGCTTTGATGAACTCCGAATGCTTGCTGCGTGGCTGCGAGTTTTCTTTAGGACGATCAGAGAGAGAACCCATGTCACCTTCTTTTTCCGGAAGCTTGAGAAGGGTGGGATATTTTTCTACTATGTCTCTTGACGGAATTACAGTGACAATGTCCTCAGATGGCGCTGTGGCATGATCTTTGTCGTCGTTGAGATGGAGATAGCGGTGGTGGTGGCCGTGCATGCCCATCCTCTTCCAAACTATACACCCATCACGAGAGCGGTGGATCTTGAAATACCTATCTTGATTCGAGGGCAGTTCTATCATCGGCTTCATGAATGCTTTGATGAACTCTGGATGCTTACTATGTGCCTTGGAGTTGGAGGTTGGCAAGTTTTCTTTACGGGGATTACGGAGAGAATCTGCCACCACCATCATGGCGTTGCCTTTTTCCAGCGAGTTTACCAGAAATTGGGTGGCGTCAGACGAGGCAAAAACACAGAAGAAAACTGCGAAGAGAATGAATGTAAGTTTCTCCATTGAGAAAAGAAGTGGACTAATAATTTCTGAATTCTATGTGCACAACGTAGAGAAGAGGGCGTGCCTTGTGTATTTATATACTAAAAAAATACCCATCCTTTCATAATCCCAACAGGACAAGAAATTACCCTTTTGTTTTTTAACCTTTTTATTATGAGACGGCGAATATTTTTTTGAAATCAATTAATTGAAACATACATTATATAACATAACATGAATTTATTCGGAAGTGAAAATTTTAAATCCATGCGTTAAATTATATATAATTGGTCAACTTCAATTACTGGAAATACATGAACTGTACTAAACAGTTAGATGAAGAGTTTGGAAGATATATAATTCAATTTAATTGGTTCCCTTGCGAGTTTTGTAAAACTCTTGAACTAATTTATATAATAATTTGTGATAATTCATGAATCGCATATGAAAAATACTTGACATACATAGCAGTAGTGTTTTCACCCAATCATTGAATTAATGCTATTTTCACTCCAAATTTGTCCTTTTTTTTTAACTCAATTTATTGATCTTTGTATTTAATTTAGGTTGGTAGCCAAAATGAGGAAAAATGATCAATTTTGTAAAGTTTTGGAAATTTTGTGAATAAGTTGCACAAGGCCAAAAGATCAGGGACTGGGGATGCAATAAAGAGGACATAATTGAAGTAAAATAAAAATGTGAGAACCAAAAGAACCAACTTTCAAGTGGAATGACATACCATGCAAATAAAGTGGGGACTAAATTGCAGATTTCTAAAAACTAAGTTGTGTTCGCCTCCCCATTCTGTGTCCAGAATGGTATTATGTGCTCAAAGTGGAGACCGAAGCGTCAAATTGCAAAATTATAAGTATACGCTTTTTATTAGAGGGAAGGACAGAGAATTTTTGTTCTCTTGAGAGTAGGAAGGAAAAAAATAATGAAATAAAAATACCGTGTACTTCTAATTTTTCTTTAGGTGACTCTATATTGACACCACTTTTTTCTTCATCTTTTTTCTTTTCTTTTCTTTCTTTCTTTTTTTTTTTAATTTTTAATTTTTATTTTTTTGAGAATAATTCACCATATCCAATATCCTTCATCTTTACAAAATTTATTTATTTAATTTACGGATTTTTGCTTCGTATGTTTGTTCTCAAACTTATTATATTAATTATGACACATGCACTACCCTATCTTTTCTCTCTACTAGGGCGAAGATTAGGGTTTATCTTCCAGCCGTTGGGCCGGTGTTTCCATTAGCGTTTTTAAGTTAACGGCTTGGTGATTCTTGCTGCAATTTTGATCTAGTGTTACAATGGCGAATGAAGAGATTCTTGCGTTGTGTGATAAACTACAGTTGGATGAGGAGAGTGCGCCGCGTGTTGTAATTGACTCGAACACGTCTCAGGAAGGTTCAAGTCGCATGCAACGTGCATTGGTGGGGAAAGTGCTCGGCTGTCGATCGGCCAAAAAAGAGGGCTTGGCGTCAGTTCTTCATTTGATTTGGCGGACTGATCGTGGCTTCTCGGTGGAGGCATGTGGGCAGAATAACACCTTTTTGTTTACTTTTGATTCTGAATTTGACCGTATGGGGATCTATAATGGTGGGACTTGATTGTTTAATAAGCAACTCATCTCCCTTATCTTTCCATCTGGAGCGGGGGTCTTTGATAAGATGAATTTTAATCTTGTTCCCTTTTGGATTCACGTCACCCGGTTGCCACTTATTTGCATGACGGAACGGTGCCTTAGGATGATTGGAGAACAACTTGGAGACTTCAGGACAGTGGACATGGAAGGGTCGACTCCTAGGGTTCGGGTGAAAATTGATATTTGTAAACCTTTACGTCGTCAGGCTTTATGGTTGTTTCTTGAGGAGTTGAATGAAGAACTTACGATCCCGATTCAGTACGAGAAGCTCCCTGATTTTTGCTTCTCGTGTGGCCTCATTGGTCACAAACATTGTGAATGTCCTAAGCCGAGGGAGGGTGTAACGCGAAAGTTTGGTGATTGGTTGAGGGCTCTGACCGTTGGTGGTAGAAGAGGACTTGATCAAGGAGCGGGGTGGAGCTTCCTCATGGCAGGGGAACATAGGTGATGGAGGGCATGGGGTGGAGAAAAAAGACAGTAATGAGAAGAAGGTGCATGAGGGAGACAATGGGGTTGAGGGAGGTGGCAGTGTGCGGTTGGGGGAAAAGGAGAGACGTACAACTGGAGGAGAGGGAGAAAGTAGGGGGCTGGGGGAGAAGGGAAAACATTCAAATGGAGGGGAGGGGGAGAAAACTGGAGAGGGATGGCATTTGTGGGAGAAAAGGGGTCGAGTGAGGGAGATGGCATTGCAACTCATGCAGCCGAAAGGGAGAAGGGGTCGCCGGTGGGGCAGTGGAGGACGAAAACTATAAAAAAGAAGATGAATATTGGGCCAAAGGGCAGTTCGGGGGTTGGGGGCTGATTTCGAGAGCCACTTCAGTCCTTGTACCTGACCCTATGGTAGGATTGAGGGACGGAGGGGAAGGGGTGAGGGCTGGGATGGCGAAGAGGAAGATTGAGGATGTGGGGGGGGGGGGAGGAGGGTGGTAGGGTGAAGAGAAGTAAGAATGGTGTGGATGTGATGGAGGCTGAAGGTAACACGTCTTTTGTAGTGGCGGCTCCTGCTAAGCAGGGCTAGCGGGAATAATGAATTGCCTATGTTGGAAAGTACAGGGTTTGGGGAATACCCGTACGGTGACTAATGTTCGAAGATTGATTCGGCGTTATTCCCCGGGTTTGGTTTTTCTGTCCGAAACCAAGCTTAGTGGAGCTAGGGCAGCGGCGGTACGTGTTCGTTTGGGTTTTCAACATAATATGATTGTGAATACTGTGGGACGTGGTGGGGGTCTGATGTTATTGTGGAACGATGATTGGAATGTGGAAGTTAAATCATACTCACTTGGGCATATTGATGCTATAGTTACGGAGTCCAATGGAGTTAAATGGAGGTTCACGGGAATTTATGGCAGCCCTATTGCATCAAATCATAGACATACGTGGGAGTTGTTGAGACGGTTGAGTAGCCAATGTGATATGCCATGGCTTTGTGGAGGGGACTCTAATGAGACATTAGAGCTTAGTGAGAGAGAAGGGGGTGGGGAGCTCCCATTGGGGCTCATGACAGATTTTCAGGATGCTTTGTTCAATTGTGGTCTGGCGGGGATTCAATTTCGTGGGGCACCATTTACATGGAATAATAGACGGGTTCAGGAGGAGTTTATACAAGCTCATTTGGACCGGTTTGTTGGCAACATGGGGTTGCAGCTGAAGTTTCCTCATGCGGTTGATCACTTGGATTTTCTGTCATCCGATCATAGACCACTTCTTCTCTACTTGAATGGCAGGCCGGGATACCAATGGAGACACAGGGGTTTTCTGTTGAACCCTTTTGGGTAAAGGAAGAAGGCTATGAAGGGGCGGTTGAAGAGTGCTGGATGGCAGGGGAAGGGGCTGTGGATGAAGGAAATCCATTTGCAGAGGTGCAACGGAGGGTGAGGGAGTGTGAGGAGGGGCTGAAACGTTGGAGTAGGTGTACATTTGGGAGGTGGCGGGCTGATTTAAAGGGTAAAAGAGAAAGAATTCAGCAACTTTATGATGTTGGTTCACCAGGGGACCGAATGGAAGAAATACAAATGTTGGAGAGAGAGGTTGAACAGTTGGAAGCTCGAGAGGAGCGTTATTGGCAGCAGCGTTCTCGGGTTGAGTGGCTCAAAGGGGGTGATAAGAATACGGCGTTTTTTCATCATAGAGCATTCCAGAGGTTCCACTCTAATTGGATACATGGCTTTAGAACCGATACAAATCAATGGCCGTCCGGGAAGAGAGAAATGGTTCAGCATGTGGAGCCATATTTTTCAGAATTCTTTTGTAGTGGGCAGCCGACTGAGGAAGAGCTTGAAGTTGGGGTTCACGGGATTGAGTCTCAGTTGTCTATGGGTTCAATTCCGGTTTTAGAGTGGGAGTTTGAGGAGAAGGATGTATTTGAGGAGTTAAAGAGTTTGGGTGCACATAAGGAGCCCGAGGTGGACGGGTTCCATGCTTTGTTTTATCAGAAGCATTGAACATTGATGAAGACAGAGATTGTGAAGGCGTGTCTAGATGTTCTAAATGGGGGAAAGTCAGTTCGTGACATTAATAAAACTGGGGTTGTCTTAATCCCTAAGAAGAAGAATCTGGAGAGCATTACAGAATATAGGCTGATCAGCCTATGCAATTCATTGTACAAAATCATTTCCAAGGCATTGGCGAATAGATTAAAGCTTGTGCTGGATTTTCTGATCGCGGCAAACCAAAGCGCCTTTGTCCCAGGTAGACTCATTACAGACAACGCTATCATTGCTTTCGAATTGCTCTATTCAATGTCTTGTAATAGGAATGATGAGGAAGGGAATATGGCTATTAAGCTAGATATGAGTAAAGCGTATGATAGAATTGAATTGGAGTTTGTGGGTAGGGTGTTGAGGAAGATGAATTTCCCTGAACAGTGGGTGAATATTATTTATGATTGCATTGCAACTTGTACTTTCACCTTTCATATTAATGGAGAGTATTGTGGGACTGTTACCCCATCTAGGGGCTTAGGCAAGGTTGCTCCTTATCACTATATCTGTTTATACATTGTGCCGAGGGGTTCTCAGGGGCTCTTCGAGCTTTTGAGAGAGGTAGCCAAATTCAAGGAGTTCAGTGCAGTTGGAGAGGGCCTCGCATTAGTCATTTATTTTTTTCAGATGACTCTTTTGTTTTCTCTAGAGCTTGGATTGAAGAGGTGCAGGAGTTACTATTGATTCTGCAAACATATGGGCGTGCTTCTGGTCAGACGACTAATGTTAATAAAACAACCATCACATTTAGTCCAAATACCAATATGGAGGTGAGACAGTTGGTGCTGAATCTGCTGGCTATGGAGCAGCATACTACCAATGATTGCTATTTGGGGCTGCCATCTGTTGTGGGAAGAAATAAGAGGCAGACCTTTACATTCCTTTGTGAAAGAATGCGGAAAAAAATAAAAGGGTGGAGGAATGAGTTATTGTCAGGTGCGGGAAAAGAAGTGGGCCGCTCAGGTACTGATGGGAAGAGGGCCGAGGGATAACTGTCAATGGAGCTGGGGAGATGCCCTCAATGCTGCGGGTGACTTGATTTTGGAGACGGACGCGGCGGTGAGGGAGACGGCAGTGGGGCTTGGAGGGGTCATTTGGGATGCCTAGAGAAGGGTGGTTGGTGCTTTTGCTTATCGAATAGAAGGTAACTTCTCGGTTGAGATGGCAGAGAGTTTTGCTTTACGGTATGGTTTGCTTTTGATGGGGGAGAAAGCGATGTCTCTTCGGGAATTCCGGGTGGATGCCGTGAAGGTGGTACAAGGCCTTTGTAACCCCGATGCGTCTGGTGTGCTTGCTCCTTTGTTTAGACAGGTTTTGCATCTATTGCATAGGGTTGGATGTTTGTATGGTAAGCATTTTCCGCGTTCGGTTAATGTTATGGCACATTGTCTTATGTTGTTGATTCGCCAGTGACCTGTCATTGGTTTGATTGTATTCCGTTTTTTATTTCACCACTATTGAGTGGGCTACGTAATGAATGAAGTCATTTTTCTCTCCAAAAAAAAAAATTATGACACATGCTGTATATATTGAATCATCATGATTTTATTGAAAATTTCATTACGTAAGAATTTCCTTAGCATCTAAATAAACAAAAAGTGACATCTATAAAAATATCACGACATGTTTGTAAGGTATTTAAAGTACACAAACGAAGTTTCTTGTATAAAGAATGTCTTTAAGAAAAAGAGGTGAAATTAACAATGAGAAGTTCGGGAAAAAATTGCAACAAATGATAATATGGGTTTAAATGTTACAAAGAATAACATTAGAAATCTTCGATGCAATAATCAGAATGTAGTGTAATTAGTTAAAAAAATGTTAATGTGCAAGCAAAATCCATGTGGTTGTGAACATGTATGCACGAAGCACTCATGAGCCATAAAGGTATCCCTTGACAAGAGTCTCCCCCCCCCCCCCCGAATGTGTATATATAAGATGTGGCATAATTTTTTATCTCATATATTTATTTTAGAATAGACAAAATATTGAAAATTCTCTAGCTTGTGAGCACGTAGATGTAAAAATATGCGCTCTTAAATAACAAGTCAATCATCATCTTACTAAACATGTCAAAGAATAAACTTTTAAACCATAGTATTTAAATGAACTTATCATTTATTGTTATCTACAATTTCAAAAAATACAAGATTCTTTTACTTTTCCAAAAATAAATAAATAAATAAAACACACAAAAAACACTTTTGAAGTCCTTTCAAAATTTTTAAATCCTTATGAAAATTTTTTTCAAAGACCTAATAAATAGTTTCTCAGTAAAAAATTGATTTTCCAATGCTAATAATAAGATGGCATTATTTAATTAATTTTACAATTTTAGAAACAGTAGTGTTATTTATCATAACCGATAATGATATTATCCTATTTAATTGTATTAAATAATAAGTCAAGTTAGATATATATATATATATATCACATGTTCCTACATCTCCCGCGCCCCGCCCCCGGGGGGGGTTCAAGCCAGTCTCCTTAAAGCATTAAACCCCTTTGTTTGTGTTCTCTATCCAAGTGGGAACGACTAGTGGATTAAAGCATTGAAGGAGGTGGAGCAATGGATTGTCACTATCAAGTTCATAACATGCAATCAAATCCGGTACTGTTCTTGCTGATCCAACTTGCACAAAAAGAAAAGAAGTGAATTATACTTGACTTATATCATTTAATAATACTGTATTGTCATGTAGAATAATGATTTAATTATATTATTCTTTCATTCTGTAAAATTGTAGTAGTTTTAAAATTTCAACACTACTACATATACAAATCTGATCCATTTTTTTCTCAGCTTTATATTATTTATCACACATGCTGTATTTATTGAATTATGATTTATTGAAAATTTTGTTATATGAGAATTTGCTTAGTACTTAAATAAACAAAAAGTAACATCTATAGAAATATCACGGCATGTTTTTAAGGTATTTAAAACTCAAAAACAAAATTTATAGTATAAAGACAGTCGTTATTCGTTAAGAAAAAGAGGCTATAATTAACAATGTGAAGTTTGGGAAAAAATTGTAGCAAATGATATTATGGTTATAAATGTTGTAAGGAATAAAATTGGAAATCTTCAATCTAATAATGAGAATGTACTGTAATTAGTTAAAAAAGAAAAAAAAAATTGTTGTGCAAGCAAAATTTTCTAACACTATCTCTATATGGTGTATGTATGCATGCCTCACGTGCCATAAAAACACCCCAAGACTAGAGAGTTTTTTCCCTTCCTTTCTGGGCGAAGAATGTGTGTAAATATAAGATGTGGCATAATTTTTTATCTCATTTATTTATTTTTAGAACAGACAAACAATTGAAAATTATCTAGCTTCTAAGCAGTTAGAGTAAAATAAGTGCTTTTAAATAACAAGTCAATTATCATCTTACTAGACATGTCAAGGTAAACTTTTAAACCACTTAGTATTTAAATGAACTTATCATTTATTTTTATCTACAATTTCAAAAAATACGAGACTCTTTTACTTTTTTAAAAACAAGGGGAGAGCCGGGGAGGAGGGAGAGAGAGACTTAAAGTCCTTTCAAAATTTTTAAATTTTCAAAGACCTAATAAATAATTTCTCATTAAAAAATTGATCTTCCAATACCAACAATAAGATGCCATTAATTAATTTTACAATTTCTGAAAAAGTAGTGTTATTTATTATTATTGATGGTGATATTATCCTATTTAATTATATTAAATGATAAGTCACTTTAAATATATATCACATGTTCCTACTTTTCATGGGGTTCAAGCCATTACTCTCCTTGCATTAAACCCCTTTGTGCTCTCTATCCAAGTGGGAAGGACTAGTGGATTAGAGCATTGAAGAAGGTGGAGCAAGGGATTGAAAGTCACTATCTGGTGCTCTTGCTGATCCAGCTTGGACAAAAAGAAATGAAGTGGATTTTATTTGACTTATATCGTTTAATATTACTGTATTGACACGTAGGATGGTGATTTAATAATATTATTCTTTCAGAACACATCTACAAAAATGTAGTAGTTTTAAAGCTTCAATATTGATAGGACTTAATACATATACAAACTCTATATAATCCTCACTGGGAAGTGAAATTATTTCTAATTCATAAAGGGCAGAACTCATTTATCGAGGTCTAGAGGAGAAAACACATTTCATGATTGAAGGGCCTTGTTCTAGTGGTAAAAGCACTCTCTCACCAGGTTATTTGATCTGAGTTTGAGTCACTATATTCCCACCCCCTATGGTCTCTAATTTGTACTAAAAAAATCGTAATTGTCTCATATAGAGACCAAATTGTTATTAATTTGAACAAGATCAAACAAAAGGTTATCCATGTATTAAAATGGACAACAGTCATCACAAGCTACATAAAAAATTTATCTCTATTGTCATTTTCCTTTTACGGAGAGAGTCACCAATCGAATTTGATTTTGTAGGTAGAAGACTCAAGTCTTTCAAATTAACTTCTGAAAATGATTCGACTTGTCACAGCTCTAAAGCTGACATGGACCACTAATAAAAAGGGAATAATGATATGTCGCACCAATATTGCTTGACACCGGGGCAACTAATATGACATTAAATGATAAGTGAAATTAAATAAATGAATAAGATCGGAACAGTTAATTTAACTTGTTATTTAAATTTTAATGCCACCTTGATATGATGTCAAATGCCAATGGTGCTAGATGACATTACTCATTAAAAAAAAAAAAAAGAAAAAAAAATGCCTTCTACTCGTTCATGTCAACTTTGGCAAAACGAGCAAACAAGTTGGGCAATGGAGAAGGATTGAACTTTAGTTTCATCTTTTTTGAGGAAATGTCTCTAATGTGAAAATGAGAAGAGACTTGATGATCAATGGAGACTCAAAGTCTTCTACCTACATAATTTCTTTTCTTTTTTGAGCCACAAAAGTCTTTTCTTTAATAAAAAAGCTCTGATAAAATCCATGTAGTCAGATGGCATTTAAGTGACCTTTCTACAATCCTGCCCTACAATCCTTATACAATGTTCAAAAAACAAAATAAAAAGGTTCTATATTTATTTTTTGTTGTTTTGTTTTTTCTTTTTGTTCTATAGGGACCTTGATCACCCGCCAAATATCTGGCGAGATAACCCCACCAGACGTACACTTGGATAGTGATAATTAGACAATTATACATGTGGATTGTCCAACATATAAACTGTCCAAATATCACTCCTAGGTATACATCTTGCAAGATAATCGGCCATATGTCTGGCTATCAAAACTGCCGTACGTGCTCACCACCAGAAAAATGTAAATTCACATAATGTTTACTTCAATGAACCTAATTTTAGCATATGATTTTAAGCTTAGTGGTCTTCTAATGAATGCCACATCAATTATCTATACCAATTATCAAGTCTTTGTGAAGTGTATAATTTGGTTAAGTGTTTAAGAATGCTTATTATTTCAAAATTTTGGAAATTTCTGAGAAGGAAATTTCGGAGAATCTTGTCCTATGCGCGCCTTATATTTTTATGAATTGTACTAGTCGCATACAATTTTTCTACACAATCTTTTTTACGTCCATGTAACTCATGCGATAGTCATATATTTAAAAGAGATGTGATGCGTGAAGAACTAAGATACTGCCACATAAGTGTTTAAAACAAAATTGTGTACATGTACTAGCATAATTCTTTAGTTGGACACGCATGTCCGACACCGTTCAAATTAATTTTATTTTTAATTGAGTGATGGATTTATCTATAGTGGAGACCGGTCTCTAGTCTATTGGTATCACTACATTGAATAATAAGTAGATATTCATAAATATATAGAGATTTTCATTTATTCAATGACCAATAAGAAAATGCAAGTAGAGCTTTAATTTTATTTATACAATAGTCTCAAGTAGAAATCCGATCCACTTGGTCAAATCCTACGGTGTCAAAAACTTTTATTGATGTTTGTTAAAGTTAAGTCCCTCAAAGTTGATGCATATCAACATCCTACAACAGTTATATGCTATTTGAACAGAAAGAGATATAAAAAATTAAACAAAATTGACATGTGACAGGATGTTATTTTTCAATATATCACATCACTTTTAAATCAATGACAATCACATGTGTCACATCTCTATTTTATCAAACTTTTGGTCTTATTTTTTGTTCAACTAGAATTATTCATCCTACAAACATGCATTCATGTGGGACGAACGGCAACCACCATGACGGCGTTGGACAACACAATATTAATGCAAAGCATATGTGACAAACAAGTAACTGTGCTTGACATAAAAAGTAAACACAAACCCCCCAACACACACACAAAAAAAAAAAAAAAAAAAACCTACAGGTCTTCCCGCGTGGATTTGACCAAGTTGATTATTTCTAGATGAGAAATATTTTATATATAAAATTTATTCGAAAAAAATATTATTAATAATAATAATCAAAGGAAACCGTCACTTATAAATAGCTGCACTTCAAGCTCCAATAATCATTCAATGTTTTGCCTTTTTGTAGTGTTTCATTTATCCTTCTAAATTGATAGCCTTTCGTAGCGTCTCGTGTCCTAAAAATCAAGCTCCACGTGTCGTGTCGTGTTATTTTCGTGTTGCCTTTTGGGCATAAAATTTCGTACTTTATAAGATATATATGGGTTACAATTTCATGTTGGTACTCTATTTCATTTGCTTAATGAATTTTCAGTTCTTGGAGTTATTTGCAAATGAAACCCCCCAAAATAGCAATGTAGACACATATATTGTTCATGTTGAGATACCGGATTCACAAATTTTCGCTGAAAGTGAAGATCTGAGAAGTTGGTATTCTTCATTTTTACCAACTGTTACAGATTCTTCAAGTGAAAGTCCTCGTATAATTTACCCATACAACAATGTCCTAAAAGGCTTTGCAGCAAGACTATCTGCAGATGATCTAAAAGAGATGGAAAAAAAGGCGGGATTCATATCGGCACATCCTGAAAAACTGTTACCTTTGCAGACAACCTATTCTCCAAGCTTCTTGGGGTTAAACCAGAACTTGGGGTTTTGGGAAGAATCAAACTATGGTAAAGGTGTGATCATTGGAGTTATAGATAGTGGGATATTTCCCGATCATCCGTCGTTTCACGACGATGGAGTGCCACCACCACCTCCACCACTTAAATGGAAAGGCAAGTGTGAGTTCAATGTTACATGTAACAATAAACTCATTGGAGCAAGGTCATTGATCAATAGCCAAGGTGGCACACCGTTAGACGAGGACGGTCATGGGACCCACACAGCGAGCACGACTGCTGTAACGACCCGCTCCACTTTGACATGATATTTTCCGCTTTGGTCCTAGCCCGCACGGTTTTTCTCTTGGGCTCTCACCCAAAGGCCTCATGTCAGATGGAGTGGTCTCTTAACTTATAAACTGGTCTCCTTTTCTCTACCCAAGCGATGTGGGATTGAGGCTGTCACAATCACCCCACCTAAGGGGACCCAACATCCTCGTTGGCCACACTTCCGGTTGGGCTCTGCTCTAATATCATCTGTAACGACCCGCTCCACTTTGACATGATATTGTCCGCTTTGAGCCTAGCCCGCACGGTTTTTCTCTTGGGCTCTCACCCAAAGGCCTCATGTCAGATGGAGTGGGTCTCTTAACTTATAAACTGGTCTCTTTTTCTCTACCCAAACGATGTGGGATTGAGGCTGCCACAGCTGCTGGGAATTTCGTGAAAGGGGCAAATGTGTTTGGCAATGCTAATGGCACTGCTGTTGGAATTGCACCCCTTGCTCACTTGGCTATTTACAAAGTGTGTTCTCCATTGTGTTCCGAGAGTGACACATTGGCAGCGATGGATGCCGCTATCGATGACGGTGTAGATGTCCTCTCCATTTCGATCGGAGGACTCACAGACAATTTGTTTTCGGATAATATCGTCGTTGGTGCATACAGTGCTGCGGAGAAGGGAATTTTTGTTAGCACTTCAGCAGGGAATGGTGGTCCATCCAATTACTCTGTAGGCCATGAAGCCCCCTGGATTCTCACTGTTGGTGCTAGCACTATAGACCGAAAAATTAGGGCAACTGCAATGCTTGGAAACAGCAACTCGTTTGACGGTGAATCAGCTTTTCAGCCAGTGGATTTTTCGTCAGATTTCTTACCTCTTGTTTATGCAGGGATGTTGAATGCGAGTGACATTTTTGCGCCATTTTGTTTCCCGGAATCACTAAACTCGAGTGCTATTAGAGGGAAGATTGTGGTGTGTGAACAAGGCGGGACCGATGCAATCTCTAAAGGACAAGCTGTTAAGGATGCTGGTGGAGCCGCCATGATTCTGTTGAATAATGAACGATATGGAAACACAACAACAGCTGATGTTCATGTTCTTCCGGCGACCCAAATCAGTTATGCTGATGGACTAAAAGTCAAGACTTATATAAATTCAAAGTCGGGTCCTGTGGCTAAGATTTCTTTCAAAGGAACCTTGATAGGTGATGATCGTGCCCCGGTGGTGGCAGCGTTTTCTGCACGGTGCCCAAATTTTGCTAGTCCCGGAATTCTAAAGCCCGATATTCTAGGTCCAGGAGTGAACATTCTCGCAGCTTGGCCTGTCTCTGTTGAAAACAAAACTAACACAAAATCTACGTTTAACATATTAAGTCAGCAATCATGACTACTGCAGATGTTGTAAACCTTGCCAAGAAACCAATTGAAGACGAAAGATTCCTTCCTGCCAACATTTTCTTGACGGGTTCTGGCCATGTCAACCCATCACGTGCCAATGATCCCGGCCTTGTTTACGATGTTAAAACAGAGGAATACATACCTTATTTGTGTGGCCTGAATTAAACAAACAGAGAAGTCGGGATCTTTCTACAGCGTAGGGCAAATTGCTCGATAGAAACAAGCATATCAGCAGGGCAGTTAAACTATCCAGCATTTGAAATTACTTTCACCTCCTTGTCCAATTCTAAGGCATATACTAGGACTGTGACAAATGTTGGCGAGCCTAAATCATCGTACAGTGTCGAGATTGTCCGCCCACCTGGTGTTGATGTGCTTGTTGAGCCTACTACCTTGAGTTTCACTGAGCTCAACCAGAAGATGATTTACCGAGTAACCTTCAACCGACTGGCTTCTTCCGGGAACAATACCGTTGTTCAAGGTTTCCTGAAATGGAATTCGGACAAACATTCTGTGAGAAGTCCTATAGCAATCATTCTGTCCTAGATAAATCCTCAATGACGGTAGTCCTACGTTTCATTGTTGAAATTATTATTCTGGAACTAATTATAT
>CAVNYN010235004.1:0-14554 GCA_963692815.1 Nyctanthes arbor-tristis
TGTTTTTCCTTCCAGATAGTAATGAGAGTCTGGACAATACATCAGGATCGAGCATGCTATTTCGAGAATTGAGCCACCACATAATGAAATTGATTTGCCATATGATTTGTTAATATTATGATTTATAAGGTTGACATGTATAAGGTTATTAGCATATAGTTGGAAAGTGGGCGAATCATGTTTAGTTTAGTATATTCCTTGATTTATGATGTGATGTTGTTTATAATGAGAAATTATTAGTTTGTGAGATATTGGTGCGTTGGCGTTGGGAATTGATACATGTTGGTTTTTGTTAATAAATTAGGAGAGATTGTGTAGAATTTTTTCTAGGATAATTAGTATGTTCACAAGCCTTGACGGTAAATTCTAGCTTTTAATTGAAATTTATTGTCGACGCACGTCAAACTTCTAATAAGTTAGATGTACTAGGGGTGGGGCGTGTCATGCATGCCACGTGTATGTGAAATAAACATGACTTATACGAAATACACGTGATGTGTATCTACACCACGTAAGGCGGGAGGTTTTATTACAAAACCTCCGGGAAGTTTTTGAAAATTTTCGATTATTATATTATTATTATTATTATTATTATTATTATTTTGTTAGCACTAGAGTATGTTAATAGTTGCGTATTAAAATTTAAAGATAGAAAAAATTAGGCGGTGGATAAGGTTTAGAATATACATGGGTTGGAGAGTGTCTTTTGTTTTTGTTGTTATTATTATTACTAGATTTTTTACCACGTGTATTGCATTAGCATAATAATAATAGAAATTAAAAAAGTTAGGGTAGAAAAAAAGATGATGTCTCGATTATTTTCCTAGTATAATACCAAACTTGGAATTTTTTTTGGATTATTGAAGGAAGAAAGTTTTATTCTGATTGTATTTCTAACTGTTTATAAATAAAAAAAATTAAAATAACTATACTTTGAAAAAAAGATAATATAGAATTATATATCAATTTTTTGTTAAATTTTCATAAAATATAATATAAGTATGATTAATTAATTTCCACAAAATAACAATTTTCTATTAAATTTCCACAAAATATAATATAAGTATGATTATTTAATTTTCACGAAAACAACAGTGACAATGTAAAATTTAATTAAGTAAACTTACTTTTCACAAAAAATCAATCAAACTATAGTCCGTCAAATTTGGCTTTTCATAGATTCAAAATATGTAAAGTAGATTAATTCGAGAATTGTTATTATTTTTTTTGGAAAAGAATTATTTCGAGAGTTGTTGAAGCATGCTTAAAAAAAATTTCAAATATTTATTATAATATTTATAGCAAGAGTTGTGTGTGTGTGTGTGTGTGTGTGTGTGTGAGAAATAGAGAGTGAGAGAAAGAGATCAATCTATAATTTTAATTTACATGTAATAAAATAATCAATTGTGAATAGAGTGATGATAAAAAATAAAATAAAGTAAAATGTCAAAAGAAATAAAAGGGAAAATAAATTTTTCCACGACACGAGTGGTAGAACGGTAATCTGAACTAAAAATGCAAGTCAAGCCCAAACACAACAAGACGCCCAATTAAAATCTTTGATTGGAAACCTAATATATCTCTTTTCTTGATTTTTAATTTTAAACCAAGAAAAGAGATTAATTAAGAAAATATAAAAAAAAAGTAATTGACAATATTCTCAAAAAAAAATTAATTCAAATAAAAAGTTAAAGATACACAAAGAGTTAAGAAAAAAAGTTTTACATTAGAAACCTAAAAGTAGAAAACATGAAAAGGGATTAAGGAAATAAAAAGAAAATTACTTCAAATCAACAATTAAAGATAAAGGAAGAGAAATATGAGAAGATTTGAATTTCTGTAGGAAGATTGAAGCTATAATCGGATGAAGATTCGAGGATAAGACACAAAAGGAGAAATAACGAGATTTGAATCCAATACAAACACAGCTACATAAATTAGAAGACGGATTGGATCAGTATAAATTTTGAAAAGGAAAAGATAAAGAAGATGTGTTGAAGAAGATAATTCAGGAATATATATATAATTTCAAAGATGACATCATTAGTTAAGTCATCAAAATCCTTATGAAGTCGAGTTAAGTCAGCAAAATCCTTATGAAGCCAAACCATTGGCGGGAAAAACCATGAGAGACAAACTCCTATTATTATTATTATTACTAGAATTCTCACCCGTGCGTTGCATGAGATCTAAAAGTAATAATAGACGTAGTAATTATAAGGAGACATATATATATGACATGAAAAATTGACATGTTTAGTTGTCAACTATATATTGGATAATTGTGGGCCTTCAAATTCACCTTTTGCATATAAATAATTAATTCATGTTTGTCAACTAACAAATTTTAGTTACTCATATCACATAACCATGTTTACCTAGATTTACTTTAATAATAAATGTCAATGAATTTTTGTATAAAAATTAATAAATTATTAATACAGCTAGTGAGTCATATATTATCATTATGAGACATAAATTTTTTTAAATATTCTATCATATTTTGATTTATTTATCAGTAACTTTTTTTGCACCATTTAATTCTTTTTTTTTCTTTTTTTTTTTTTAATATGTATTGGATTTAGAGAAAGTGAGGGAAACCAATATCAGTTATTCATATAATATAAACATGTCTTTATATAATTACTCTAATAATAAATGTCAATGAATTTTTATACAAAAATTTCATATAAATTATTAATATAGCTAGTTGAGTCATATTAGTATTAGGAGACATAAGTTTTTATAATAATTCTATTATATTTAAATTTATTTGTCATAATACTTTTTACACTAGTTAATTCTTTTTTTGATACAGTAGGTATAGAAAGGGAAGGGGTAGGTATGTTTCAACTCAGAATTTCCTATCTAGAATGTGATAAACCTAACCAATGTAGCACTTGTTTGAATTACAGCACCATTTAATTATACATGTATAAATAAAAATTAATTGAGGTGATTCAATAAAAGTAAAATGTTTAAAAATTATTGAACAACTATTACAGTGTAACTGCATCAACACTCAGTCCATCTTTCAAATAAATAATCCAACTTCAAATACAGTAAGACCATATTTAAAACGACAAACTAAAATTTTTGTTCTATAGGAAATTATCTAAAAATTTCAATTTATATTAATTATAGAATCGGCAAATTAGAGTATTATAGTTTAAAAAAAAATTTTGATTATTGCACTACAATACCATATAAAAATTTCTTCAAAAATCATTAAAAATTGAAATTTACAATAAGGTTACATATTTTTAGAAATTTATTTATTTAGAGATGTACTATGCACGTGTTTTCGAATTATAAAGATTACTATTTGTTTTTTTGAATTAGAACTTTCAATTAATTTCTTGTTCGATTGGATAAGTGACAGATCCCTAATTCAAAATAGTTGGCTAAAGAAACTGCCTTGAATTCATGATTGGATATGGGTTAATAAAGTGAAAAGTAAATATCATTTAATAAATTAGCGTAACAATTTTCAAAAAAAGATAAAAAATACAAAAGAAAAAGAATTAAATGATATCACTAGAAATCTTATAGAGCCAGAAATCTTACAAAGTTAAAAATTTTACAGAGCTAGAAAATGAGCGGGAATAGCCACCCTTCTCTTATTATTATTATTATTATTATTATTATTATTATTATTATTATTGTTATTATTATTATTTTGATGAGGGTTTGGAGATTATTATACTTTGTTTTGGAAAAGTGGTATTTCAACAATCTCATTATAGTATGAGTGGATGGTATTTCTACGGTGCCATCTTCTAATGTACTATGCGGGTACTTGTGCGGACTCAATAACTAACACTTATTAATACAAGGTTTCAAGTATTTGAATTGAATTGGAGATGCCCTAAAATTTTTAAATTTTTTAAAGATAATTTGGAGATTATAGAGTTGAGAAAGATGATTCATACCCGAGTCAAATTACGGGTTCCTTTGTCATTAGAATAAGCCACGTGAAAATAATATTGCTCTAATGGGTAAAATTGGTTGGAGTTTGATCACTAGAACCGATTCATTGGTGGCTCGCATCTATAAAGCAAGGTATTTTCCATACTCTAATTTCCTTGAAGCAAAGATTGGCTATGGTCTGAGTTTTATTTGGAGAAGCTCAATGGCAGACCAGCCACTTGTAAGAGACGGCTGCAGGTTTCGGGGTGGATAATGGTAACACCATTCGAATATGGCAGGATCCTTAGCTCCCTGATCCAAATCGTACTTGTGTAACTTCCCCACCTATTCCTGATGCTCAGAATGCCACTGCCAATCAATTGTTTAATGGAGCAAATGGTTGGAACGAGGACATGTTGGCTGCTTTATTTACTGAAGAAGAAAGTCGCTTGATTCAAAAAATTCCATTAAGTTCTCAAGGCAGAGATGACAGTGTTTATTGGATTCATGACAAAAAGGGCATGTACTTGGTTCGAAGCGGATATAGAAGACTGATGGAAACTTCATTTTTGAACATTCAATCCGCGGTTGATGGCTTCTGAAACACCATTTGGAATCTAAAAATCCCAGAAAAAGTTCGGAATCTATTATGGCGCGCATCAACTAATGTTCTTCCCACGATAGATAACTTGATATGTAGGCGAGTAAATGTTGATGCTTGCTGTTCCGTGTGTCATTCGAATAATGAACGTGTGCTTCACATCTTTAGTTATTGTGTATTTGCTCAGAAAGTTTGGAGGGCAGTGGGCATTTTAGTCCACACTCTTCCTGCTGCTGATTTCAAAGAATGGACGAATGATCTGTTCAATAAGAATGCAGATGTTAAAGGATATGATTGGCATGCTTTGTTGGGCTATTTGGTTGAACCAAAATGAAGTAGTGTGGCAAGCTAAAATGTTAAGGATATGATTGGCATGCTTTGTTGGGCTATTTGGTTGAACCGAAATGAAGTAGTGTGGCAAGCTAAGTCATTCGCAGTGCTGGAAGTTGTGAGACTTGCACGTTCATTTCTACAACAGTGGCGTGATGTTCATACTCTTATTAGAGGAGCAAATAGGGGGTCCAACATTTCAGTTATGAATTCTTGCAACCACGGATTGTTGGCTTGTTTAAATTAAGGATAGTGTAAAATCACTTAGTTTCCTTTGTTATTATGCTCTTCCGATCTCTCAAAGTTGAGTACTTTACCATCAGGGATGCAAATAATATGTGAAAATCCATGAGTTATGTTCCATTGGTTTCATTGCATTGCCTGAAGCAAATGCAATATTTCATTGTGAACGTGGGCACAGATATGAAAAAACTCATGAACAAAATCTGACAGTTGATGCATAAAAGCATTCAATAATGACAGTTCATCTACAATGGAGCATCAAGCGCACTTAACACGTACCTGTTGTACTTAAAATACCCAGTGGAACTCTAACTAGTAGTCAATCCACGGAAAAATGAAGTGGAGACTAATTTTCTTAATTATGATGGTACTCACTTTGATGTCTCCGACTTCTTTATTGACCTAAAAAGAAATATTAGTAAGTGTAACTATGCATATCATTCTTCAAGATAAAGTACTTTCTGAATTAACATTAACTGAAACTAGTGTTAGTATTATAAATCAGGTGCATCGAGTATCATCAAAAGCTCTAGAAGAGTTTGTATTATTTTGATAAGTAATATTAAATTGTATATTAATGATGCACTTTACTTTAGGAAATTCAAGAGAAATTTACTCATTTTTAAAGAGCTCTAATGGATATTACGTTGAGATAATGCAAAAAGATAATAAAATTTTTACATAAATTCCTTTGTATATGGCAGAAAGCAGATAGGAAAAATTCTCAACACTACCGTCTGGAATGTATTATACATTCATAAAAGCAATTGAGACAAACAATGTCACAAACCTGAAGTTTGGGATGATAGGTTTGGGTATATATGAGCAATTACGATACGATAGATATGATGCAGCTATCTTTGAGAATGATCGTAAGGCTAGTATTGGAATTGTGATTAGGGATGATTTGGGGTTGTTTGTTGCTGCTAAATTTGTTCCTATATAGGGAATTACAGACCCACTTATGGCAGAAGTCAATTATATTGAAATGGATGCTCTCATTATTGCTAATGTACTCAACGTACTGTGGAAGATAATTCTTATTTCAGTATGATCATTGAGGACTGTCGACTTCTAGCTATGGAGGGTCCAAGTATCACCTTTAATTGGGTTAGAAGATCGGCGAATCAAGTAACGCACACTCTAACAAAAGACACTAGTTCTTTTCAAAATGTTGTTGAATGGGCTTATTTTATTTTTTGTCATTGTTTATTTCAAATGTACTTCTTTCTAATTCAATGATTGAATAAACTTATTCCCCTCCCAAAAAAAAAAAAAAAAGATAAGCCAAGCATGCACTTCTTTTTTTGGATATAAAAGAGTAGAGTGGAAGGGCATGTGAGATTTGAATCTAAGATTCCTTTTGTGGATATAAAAGAGTAGAGTGGAAGGGCGTATGAGATTTGAAGTTAACTACTAATAAGAGATTAAGCCTTTTAATTATTGGGCCAACCCTTGATCCCGGCCAGGGTACTTCTTGGTAAGATTGATGGTGAAGTTTTCCTTTTATTACGCAAGCGGCAATTTTTGTTCACTTTCTGATTCCCTGGGAGATCGGAAGAGACCCATTTTAGCTCATAAACATCTTTCTGAAGTCGTATTGCCGGCGCTTTCCTACTCTCTTCGTGTGCGATAGCATATCTCTTGTTATTCTTATTCTTTTCTGAATTATACCGCAATAATCCATGATAATTTAAAGTCGGACCTCCTCTCCATATTGAAGCAATCCCAATTCGAAAAGCTTCAGTTACACACTCACAGTTCCCAGTTTTCCACCCATGGATTTGGAGAATAATATAGAGAGAATTTTGTGGACAGAAGAGCAAATCTCTCAACGAGTTACCGAGTTGGCCTCCGAAATCATCCAAGATTTCACTTCTCAAGCCAACGTTCCATCCATTGTAGGCGTCGCCACCGGTGCTTTTCTGTTCCTGGCGGACCTGGTTAGGAAAGTCCAACTGCCTGTTTCTGTCGATTTTATTCGGGCTGATTCCTACGGGTCGGGCACTGTGTCCAATGGAAATCCCAGAATACCTTTTGACTTGAAACTTGATGTTCAAGGGAAGCACGTGATTCTGGTATGCAACAAGAGCTAAGAATTTGGTGTGCTAATTTTCATTTTGCTGTATTTTTCCTTTTCTTATTGCCCGGGAATGGATTGATACATGACATTTATGTTAATTAAAGAAGAAAAAAGTAGTAGTTACTTACTAGAAACTAGAAAGAAACTAGAAAGTGGTCCAAACCTTGGTTCGATTCCCCTCCCCTATAATTCCTTTGTAATATCAAAAAAAAAGAAACTACAAAGTGATCCATATATGGCAGAACAATATTTGTCTGTGGTTGGGGGGTACACCTCTGGTTCACCGCCTTGAGGCTTAGAAGGTGTATGCCTTGCATCGAACTGCAATTTCAAACATTCTTTTACATAGTTAGAGGGAGCTCATTGTTACCTAAAACTCATAACCCCAAGTCCTAGCCCACATTGCCAAGTCGTTAGAAGTGTTCCACCATTTGTGCGACATCTTCTAAAATGTCGTATCATCTTCTTCTGGACGGAATCTTCTTCTTCAAAGAAGTCTTTGTAATTTTGTTCTATAGAAGAGAAATATACTCCCCTTAAAAGTGGATAAAATGTCCTTTTGGGCAAGGATGGTAAACTGCAGTGGAGTTTGGATCCGTTTATTTGTTTAGCTTGAAATAAGTTATTTTATATTATTTTACAATGTTTTGAACCTTTTTTTTTTCTTTTTCCGGTTTGTGGTAATGAAGGCTTACGCCTCGCCTCATCCAAGAAAACCGCCTCAGTGCCCCGGTCCACCTTTTTGAACACTGATCTCTACGGTAGAGGGGCTAGTGGCTTAACTGGAGTATGTAAGTTGTATTTGGTAATGCAGAGTGGAACATTAGTTCTAGAGTTGCTTGGAAGTTTCTTGCATTTATGTGTGGTGTAGAGTGGGTTGGCCAGGATTGGGTTTGTTCTCAACCTTATCCCAACCTTCTAGTCGAGCCTACCTGTGAAGTGAAGCCTTATCCAACTGAATCAAACCAAGTTTGGACTGGATTGGTGGGTTTAGGCTTGGCCAATAGGAATGTGACCTCACTTTTGGTTATTTAAATTGTTTAGGCCTAATCACTGTCATATATTGTATTTTGACGATTTTGCAAAGCCATACATTTTGACTCTTTTTTTATTTTTATTTTTTTAAAAATTTGTTTCTTCTTTCAATTTTTTCTTTTTATTTATAATTAAATTAATTAGTGAGTTTGTTTCTTTATTGGGTTATCATGTATAACACTAACCAAAACCCAACCCAATATATGAAAAAACTAGTCTGGTTTGGGTGGATTTTTGCCTATCCCCATCCGTCTTGGAAAGGGATTTTAACTTTACATTAGATAGGCTAGCTCTTCATATGGTACAGACAGTACTTAAATGATAATAGAACCTGTTACCCCGTTCTCTTTCACTGTGGTTAATAAATGAGAAGTGGCTTTCTAAAATGATGGACTTATTGAAATTCTGTAATCTATAAAGTCTACACATGTGCATTTTACCTGTATTAATAAGTGCACATTGTTATCCATACCTAGTTGAATCGGATCTTGATGGAAATTGAATCCAACCCAAGCCACTTGTGGAGTGAAATCCAACTGAATTGAATCAAACCAAGTTCAGGTTGAATTGGTAGGTTTGAGCTTCATCCTTATTATAATGTGACCTACCTTCTGGTAATTTAAATTGTAGGCCAAATGATTGACCAGATCAATTCAATTGTAGCTTGTGCTTTGACATTTTTTAAGATCATACAATTTGACTTATTATTAAAAATTTTAACTGATTTATTCACATTTCTTGTTTTTCCAATTGTTCTTTTCATTTATTATTAAATTGATTAGCAAGTTGGTTTGGGTTTGTTTTAACTGAATTATCTTGCGTATAACATAGTGTTGATAGGTTTATGCATTTACAAAATTGAAAACACTTAGAAATGGAATTCTCTTGAATTCTTGAAACTTATGTTTTGAGTGAATCTTAATCTTCATCTATGACAATCTAAGCTTCAAAGAACATGATAATTTAAGAAATATGCTTTTTGAAAAGGAAATCTGTACTTGTTACAATCAAAACTATATAAGATAAAGTTAACCTGAGTCAACACATCCAATAGATTCAGTTTGTGTTGAGATTGCATGTTTGTATTGGTAGAATGCACAGTGGCTGATGAATCCATATATCATGCCCATGGCTAGAGAATATATGAAGAGAGTGCTTGTGGGTGGATAATGGCAGGTTGAGGGATGGATAACAATGTTTAAAAAGGCGGCTGAAATAAGTACCATGTCATTTTTCCTTGACAAGGCGAGTTACAAGCCTCGATTCGCATTGAGGCATAAGCCTTACATAACCAAATGTAAGTCAATAAACGTAGTTTAAACTTTTTTTTAAAAAAAAAAGAGGGTTGTTAAAGTGGACAACAAAAATGTCAATAGAGTGCTCATAGGCGGAAAATGGCAAGTAGAGGGACGGGAATTGCTAGATGGTTTCATTACATTTCCAATAGAAGCAACTATATATCTTCTTATGGAAAGAAGGATCGAAATGAGCATCAAGCACAATAAGAGGAGAATTATTATGTTGCTCCTCTTTCTTCCACACGTTGATTTCCTTTTATTGTGCCTTCCAAAAAAAATAAAATAAAACCAGTCTCCTTGTGTTTGGTTCACTAGAAAGCACAGATACGTCTTCTGTGTTGGGAAGTTGATGTCCGATATGTTTGACATCATCGACTTGATCTAACAAGCTACTGAAATGCATCAGATATGCCAGGTGGCATATCAGAAGGTCTCTCTGCTTATCTACGGGTCAGACATGCAGATTTTCTTCCAAACAATGAAATAATTGTAGAAAGGAATGAAAAGTTAACTAGAATGGTCAGAATTTTGGTTGTTAGATCCAGTGCCCCAAGATCCTCAAACTTGGCGATGGGTGATGGAAGAGAAAGAAGTGTGGTTTCTACGCATGGACCTTATTGTTGTTACAAGAGTAACATTTTAGTTAATAATGTCAAATCCTTTATTTATTAATATAAATCAATTGCTTCTTTATTGTTTGGCATTTGAATTGGGAACATGCTTATACTAAATGCACTCATATCAAATAAAAAACAGAAAACTGTACTATTCTGGTTCCCTGGTGAAAATGTTTTGTAGGTTTGCCTGTTCTGCACACTATGTTGGTGGTGATGCTCAAAAAATTGATGTAGATTCTTATTGCTAGCTAGGGTTGTTATGTTACACTACTCTGTCCACTTTGCCAAGTTTGCGAGTTGTTATGCCTACGGTTTATAGTTATGCTAATTACCATTTGTTTCTAATTTGTAGGTTGAGGATATTGTAGATACGGGAAGCACTTTGTCCTTTCTAATCGATCACATAAAGGCTAAAGGTGCATCCTCCATTTCTGTGTGCACCCTTCTTGATAAACCAGCACGGCGAAAGGTTCGTTTTGAACTAGTGGGTAAGGGAAAGTATTACCGTGGTTTTGAGGTGCGCTCTCCGTCTCTCTCTTAATTGGAATAAAGCGCGTTACAGTCTTGTCTTTTCATCCATTATTGTTCGATCCTTGGGGCGAGGCTTGCATGTTGCCGACACTGCCAGATTTTTGTATGCTTTACTCTATCTTTAAAGCACAAAATCACATGATAGCTTCATTTTGATGGTTCTATACATTTGAAGAATTGATGCAGTTCAAAAGATTATTATTTGAATAACACTTTTTACATATAATGGCAGTGCCCGGATTACTTTGTTGTGGGATATGGAATGGACTTTGCGGAGCTCTACAGGAACTTACCTTATATTGGCATTTTGAAGCCTGATTTGTATGCCTGATTTTCATGGACAAGAGGAGGACGACAAAACGTTCTTTGTAACTTCTCCTTTTTCTAAAATGATTTTTTTTTTCTCGTGAATGTGTAGTAAACAAGTAGAAAGAGATTTTAGGAATGTGAAAGGTAATTTTTTTTATGGATAATATGTGGTTTGGTATTTTCACATCTTCAATCTTACATTGCGTCTACTTCTCCATCAATTGCCACAAGAAGTTTCTTATTGATTCAAACTCAAATAATCTCTCTCATACGTTTACTTTTTTATTTAATTTAAGAAAGAATCATTTTAATATCCAACTTTGTTGAGATTTTAAAGTTGATTATTGTGCAATAATTGAAAGCTCTTTATTCTTTTATTGCATTCATGTGTTTGTGTATTCATGGAAGTTATGTACATCCATTCCAGTGTTACGTCAAGATAGATAGAACTGTTTTAAGTTGTCTCAATCAAAATGAACGGAATTTACTTTTGTGATTTAATGACGTAGAGTGGACCTCCAGTTCTTGGGGCCTTCTTTCTTTACGGTCTGTCTAAGGAAAGCTAACATCTCTCTTATAGAATAGAAAAGTGTCACGTAGTCTCTTGTTATTGGGGGATCAAGGGAGAGGTTAGCTCTCTTTAAAAATTTTCTCTTTCTTTATGTCACAATCATGATTTACTTGTGTTCTTCACATAGAAAGTAAATGTCGAGTTTTTTTTTTTTTTTCCGTAAGTAGAGGGCATCAGCATTTTTGCTCGACTACCTTACACGGCTAGTCTCAAGTTGAAAATAATTTATATAAGAGAAATGAAGTTGGATCTCTAGGCCATATTACTGCAACTCAACCCTCTAATAAAACGGGTTAACCCTCGTTGGTGGGTAATAATCACTATTTTTAAGTGGTAGTAGATGGTAAATTTAGTTAAGTGAATCATATATTCTTATATTCTATTGGATTTATTAAATAATTCTATTTGAACCCAAAAAAAAAAAGAACAAAAGCGATAGACAAAATAGACATATGATATATGTAATTGTTATTGATTTAAAAGTGATATGATGTGTTAAAAATAAAATAGTGATGTGTGCCAGTTCTTTTTAACTTTTTTGTATCTCTTTTGTTCAAATGGCCTAACTCAATACTTTTTTGCCCCTTTCCTTGCTCTCTCTCTTCTTTCTTCCAACAAAGTAATCTACGCAGAGTTCACTGCAGTCCTTCTAAGAAGAGCTGACTTCTCTCTTATGGAGTGGAAAAATACCACATAGTCTCCTGTTATTAGTAGATTAAGAGGCGGGCCCTATAATCCCCCAATAACCGGGGCCATCTGATATTTTTCTACTCCATAAGAAAGATATTAGCTCTCCTTAAAATTTTTCGAGTTCACCGTATTTACCATTTTTATCTTTTATTGAAGATGTTTTTTCCCTCGATTTCCACACGCATGCGACAAATCCACACTGTGGTATTAATTACTAAAGTTGCTCTACATTAAAGCATTTACATTGGTGTGTTAAATTTAATTATCCACATATATAAAAAATACATATATATATATATATAAAAGTTAAATTTAATAACTATTAAAGTATCACATTTGATGTTTTAAACGAAATAACTAAAATCTACTCAAGTCTAAGTGAACTTTATTCTTGTCAAAAGTTATTAGCCAAGATTTATTAAATAAATAAATAAAATTTTCAAGAGCATTAAATTCTAACACATTGTTAAAATTGTTATTAAAGGTAACAATTAACCCAAAAAAAATTCTTCTATAACACTAGTCACTACTAATATAGCTTTTTTTTAAATTATTTGTTGGGCGGGTCCAGCCCACGATGATACCCAACTTAAACACAAGACATAAGTTGGAGGATGAATTAAGTAATTTAGTTGAATAAAAGTAGAATTTTTGAGGGGACACGAAATCCTAAACCTACTAGGATTTAGTTTTATTTAATATATATATATATGTGTGTGTGTGTGTGTGTGTGTGTTGATGGACAAGCGGCAGAACACGGAAACAGGAAGAAAAAAAAAAGGCAGAAAAGTCTTGCAATTCTCACACGTCGATCGAGGAGATTAGAAGGAAAAAAGTCAACCTTTTATTTTATTGCTTGAAACGAGAGTCTTCTACATTTGATTTGGTGTTCGATTTCTTCAAGCAGTGGTTTCTCCAAGTTAATTTTTGAAACGGAGTTAGGTGATATTTTTCCTCCTATTGTTATTGATTATTGGGTTCCGTCTACTGTTAGATGAGTTATTTGTGGTGCCAAGAATATTGTTCTTGACGGTGTTGCGTGATTGTGATAGTGTGTGGTTACCTCTTGATTTAGGGCGATAATCTTGAGAGGATAAACATTGCATTCCCATTATTATTTGGTAATAGTGGAGTTGTCGGTTTGCCCCGTCGATTTTCCCTTATCATTGGAGGGTTTTACGACGTTAAATAATTCCTGGTGTTATTTACGTTTCTGCACGTATATTATTGTTTGATATATTGATTGCCTATTTTAATCACACGGGTTTAGGAAAATTGGTTAAATTCCCAACAGTGGTATCAAAGCCAGGTTCAATTGTGTGGATTAAAATGGATGACCTAGTTGGTAGTGCTATAATCAAGCTTACCAATCACAATTGGGTGACATGGAAACCTAGGATGGAAGATATCCTTTATTGTAAGGATTTGCATGATCCTATTGATGGTGATGATTCTAAACCGAAAGATATGAAAGATAGGGATTGGCAGAAATTGCACAGAAAAACTATTGGGACGATAAGGCAGTGGGTGGATAATAGTGTATTTCATCATGTGGCACAGGAGATAGATGTAAATAAATTGTGGACTAAATTGGAGTCCATGTTTGAGAAGAAAATTGCAGCTAGAAAGTCCTTTCTGATCAGAGACTTGGTCAATATGAAATATAAGGACGGTACGAGCGTGACAGAGCACTTGAATAATTTTCAGAATGTTGTGAATCAGCTGGTGACAATGGGAATGACTCTCGATGATGAATTGAAAGCATTACTGTTTTTGAGTTCTTTGCCAGACAGTTGGGAGACATTTGTTGTGACTATTAGTAATTCTGTTTCAGATGGTGTGTTGTCTATGGATTCTATGAAAAATAGTATACAGAATGAGGAAATCAGGAGAAAATCTTCAGGTTTGCATGTGGGTTCAGATAATACATTGACTCTTATTTCAGATGATCACAGAGGAAGAAGTAAGAATAAAGGGCAAATGCGTCACAGCAAGTCTAGAGGCAGGTCAAAGTCAAAAGATAAGAAGACTTGTTATCATTGCGGCAAAGAAGGTCATTATAAAAGAAATTAAAGAATTTGGTTGAGAGAGTAGAAGGAGGGTAATAATCAGAAGAAAGAGGAGGAAAATACTGTAGGTATAGTGACTAGTGATGTACTCACTTGCGGAGTGGGTCAATGCCTGCATGTTGGAGACCCTCTTACTGAGTGGCATGTTGACAGTGGTGCCTCATACCATATTTGCAGAAATATTGAGTTGTTTACTACATACAAAGCAGATGATTATGGCCAGTCAAATATGGCTAACTCTTCACATTCCAAAATCATGGGGATCGGT
>CAVNYN010235012.1:0-30875 GCA_963692815.1 Nyctanthes arbor-tristis
AAGTCCAAGCCTGGGACATGTAAGTTGTCCACGTTAAAATGACTGGAATGTTAAAACTAAAATCAAAACAAAGCACAAATGCAAACATACATATACAAGAAAATACAGGATGCAAAGTGAAGTAAATTAAATTAAACTCGCAACAATGAATGAATAATAATACTGATAACGAATGAAGGTCTCTTAAAATAATTGATAAATAACACTGTAAGTAAACTGCTCAAAGAGGATAACTAACTATTATTAAGGATTAAAAAAAATAAACAACAACATTGCCAGATGGGCTTCAAGATATAACTCAGAATAGTTATTAATGAGATTATGAGAAAATAACTCATAGGAAGTTGAATAGTATTGGAAGTAATAGTTATTCACCATTATTATTAACAATATTCAATTAACAAATTGATAACTAAAAATGATAACTATTAATTTGAATATTAACAAATCAAATTGACAAGTATTATTTACTATTACTACTATTAATTTGCAAATATCCAATAGTTTGTCAGTTATTGTTGTTATTAACTTTGAGTTGTTGGGTTGAATGTTATTGATTGTAACAAATCTTAAAAGTAATAAACGAACAATATTCAAATTAATTGTAGTATATGATAAATTATTTGTAAACTAATACCTGGAAAAGAAGCATACCGATCAAAAGATTATTGAATACTTCCTTGTAAACAACATTAACAGTAGAATTGCTAGTTTCTCCACTTTTATCACCTATCAACATCTTTAGACCATCTCGACTTGTAAATTAATAATATATAATTCATAATATTAGTTATAGATTTTTTTCTAATATAGAATACATATTATTAAGTAACATCTATATGGTCAAATTCCTGACACTCGACATCTTCACCTAAGGAATCAGACATAGATTGGCCATAAGAAATTGATTTATAAAATTAGAATAAATAAGACTTTAAATTCATAATACTCACTGTCTGAAACGTTTTCATTATGATGAATATTAACGATGAATAATAATGCTATAACTACACGACGCTCTTCCGATCTCTTTAATTTAGTAAGCGTTATACATTAGAAACAGGATTCAGCCCACGATATCAACTCACGAGTGAAATCGCTGGAACGATCGAAACATTTTAAATCGAATTAGTATGTTAGTTTAAGTAAAGATATTCTTGAACAACCTTACACATTATGCTGAAAAATTTAAACAAAAAAATAAAAGAATACATAATAAGGATCGTGCCGTTTATAATAACTAATCAACAAAAAAAGTAATAATGCTAATCATTGATAGAAGTGCCCAAAAGGAAATGCCCATATAAGAAAATTTTAGAAAATATTTTTAAATTAAATTAAACACAAATATCTTTGATTTTTTAGTTTTAATACTCATCAAGTTTAAATATAATGAACATATTGAATTATAACTTGAAGACTCAGTTTAGGTGTCTATAGGCACCGTTACTCTTGATTTAGATACTAATGGACTGTTGTTTTGAGCTAAATGCTTCATTTTAAATATCAGGTGCCATAGTAAAATCCAATTCAAAGGTTAGGGACCTCTGCTACTATTCTCAAAATTATTCATTACTTTCGTCCCAATTATTTAGTCTTATTTTCCTTTTTGAGATGTCCTAAATATATAGTCTCATTTCTATATTAAAGAGTTTAATTTGCATTACTTTACAAAACTATCAATACTTAATAATTAATACTTTAATTATAATTATTAATTTTGAATTCAACTTATTAAATAGGGACAAATTAAGAACACGGATCACAAAATTTGCCATTTCAATATATTTCTTAATCCCTGTAAAAAAAGTAAATAGAGCTAAATAATCAGGATGGAGGTAGTATCACTATATAAAATAAGAATCAGCAAGTACTCCATTTCATGTAGGCTTCAAAAGATTGAAGATGGCCCAAAGGCCTTAACTTAGCCTTTCCCACTTTCTACTGATTGCAGTTTTGTTCAATTCACTTGTAAGAAAAGTACGATGTGATTCAGGTACTGGCAAAAATTATATTTTGTAGTGCATTTCAATTTTTTTTTTTACAAAAATTATTAGTTCAGAATCGTCTTACAATGTAAGTATGCGTCAAATCCCGGCCCTTGCTTCTCGCTTATGTATTTCTTGGTTTGATCACTCTTAATTTTAGTATAAGAGATAACAAGTATTAAGATTTCCTAATTACACAATAGCTAGCTCTCGATTGAATTATTCCCGCTGCTATTGAAATTTTGGAATCAATTGGTGGAATCAATCCCAATCCCCCGGGGAAGGGATCATGGTGGTTGGCGGCATGCAAGTTGCAAGGAAATCACTGCAAACTACTAACGGGATTTCAAAGCCAAGCCCTATCAAGAAAATAACTCCTAAAGGATATAAAAAGAAGCCCTGTAACTGCTCAAAAAGATGTGGACTAGTTAGAAAACCACGAAACTTTCATGGTTTGAGAAGCACAAACAAACTGGCAATTAGAGGGATTGTTAGAGATGTTCTTAGCAATACGGTTTTTGCTTACACTGAAGGGTTGGAGTCACTAACTATTAAGTCATTCTATAAATTATAGTGGATAAAATTTAACTTCTTTTTTTTTTTTTTTGTAATATTTTCAAGTATTATTAATTTTTTTTTAATCTAACAAAACATATAGAACAAATAAAAAATGCTTCTATGGGATATTAATGAATAAATATTATACGGTGGCTAAATAGCACTATCTATCCTTAACGTTTGACTTCTCTGCGATTTTTATCCATATCATCTCAAATTTAACAATTATACCCTCAAGTTTAATCTTTCTTGTACCATCTACTTTTAAGTCAATTTCCGTCCTTATTTTCAAGTATATATATTTTTATTGAATATTACTAAATATGTCATTTATTCCTAGATGAGAAATTTAAGATGTTCATCCACTCTATCTTTAATTTCCATCAAGCTCTAAAGAAATATAATGTGCCTGATCAAGATTATCAATCTACATATGAACAAACACAACTAGTTAGACAATTAGGCGAAGGATTAATTTAAAAAGAAAAGAGTGAAGAATTAACATAATAATAAGTAGGTGAAACCAATGTTCTAGAAAGCATGAGCCATAAAGAAGTGCAGAAACCATGTTTTGAGCATATGCACCAATGCATAATAAAATATAAGGTGTGGCATAACATAAAATTCAAACTTCGAGTTTAGGCTAATTAACTTTTTAGAATACTGAGTGAAACTATTTAAACGACATATGTTCCAAGTAATAATGATATGCATATATATATATATATATATATGCTATCATCATCATCATCATCATCATCATCATCATATAAGCAAGTCAAGTCAACGTAAAAGACTTCAGAATTATGATAGACAAGGTTTGTTAGTAGAATGGGGTACCAAAATTGATGTCTTTTGAATCTTTGATCCTCCAGCCTTAGAAAAAAGACATTTACACCTTCAATTGACAACTCAACCCTACACTTCAAAGGCGAAATTGGTGCAAATTGTCCTTAATGGTCCCAATTTTGGGGGGTGAAATTGCTCCCACAGTTCCCCAATTCCAACCTCAATTTTGGGGTTGTCGGCAGTGCCTCACCAAAATTTGGCGATGGTGAAACTTTTACAAAAATGCTGCTGCACTATTTACCATTTTGTGATTTTTCAAAATTTGACTATCGCACCACATTTTTCTTAATTGTCAAAACATATATTAGTAAAAATGACATAAATAACCACCACATTAAATACCCCTCCCACTCTCACAAATCTACGCACACCACAAATGTGTGCATAAGAGCCCTAATCTAAATTGAAACAAAGCTCAACTGTAAAAAAAATAGTCCTAAATTAAATTAACCAGCCCCGTCTGTTCATTTTTAATTGATCTCTACAACTAGATACTCCAGAGGAAATTGATATATTCCAATTAATTTTTGTTCCCTCTGTTAAATTTTCATTTCGTATCTTTTGTTTTGCTTTGAACCTCTATGAAAGGGAATCACTTGCTTTGTCATCTAGAAGACAACCAGATGATAATGGTTTATTATCTAATCTATCCACCTTAGATTTACCTTCAAACCCTGTAATCTAAATGAAGTGCAATGGAGCATAATTAATTACTTCTTTGTTTTAATTATTTAACAGGTCAAGAAAAAGATGTCATGAAAATTAGAAAATGAAAATATACATATATATATATTAAATGACAGTTTGTCTGACGTAATTGCAATTTCATCTGGCTCAATTAGAAAATCTTTCCCGCTTAAAGCTCTATCTGTCACAATTGCTTATAACGCCATACCACACTAGCTGTCACTTTTAATAAAAACATTATTACAAATGTTATAGTGAAGGATTGAACTCGTGACCTCCATGTTAAGAGTAACGTGCTTTTAAAACATTATGTCAACTTTTTAATTTCTTAATAATTTTCGTTTATATATTACTCTTCTCGCGTTTCACTCAAAGAATTATTAAATTGACAAATACGGGTTATCAATTATATTTTTTATTCATATTAATTAATTTTTATTGTTTTATGAGTTATAAACTATAAATATTTTAATGATATTGACACTTATCAGTAATTAAATAATCAAATTTATCTATAATTTAAACAATTAAATGATGATAAATATGTGCTAGTTATTAAATTAAATAGTGAATTTTATTTTAAAAATTTGAATGAATCTTATTTGGTGCAATTTAACACATGAGTCATAAATAATATATATGTGTATATATATATATATATATATTTTGAAAACATATCATTGTTTGTGTAAAACATGCGTTGATGCTCTCCGTAAGAGGAGGGGTGAGCTTTCCATAGAAAATCACCCTTGAACATATAGTAGTTTCTTGTTCATGATAGGCAATTTAATTTAGTTTTCTTTTAATTTTTTCTGAAACCAGTTTTCTTTTAATTAATTAATGTTCACTACGATATTTTTTAATTCCATTAAAAATGACATTTTTTATTTTGCCAAGTGTCTAAACTATTAATTTCATAAATTATACCTAGTAAACATATAATTAAATGAGTATACAAGGATTTTTTTTTCTTAGAATTAAAAACAGAAATGGATTTCAGTTTGCCATCAAATTTGGGGTAAACCATGGGAGTGAAAATTGGGTTATAATTTGCCCCAAATTTGGGTCCAAACCTTGGTGATGTCCTTAACCTTTGCCATTTATGTTTACTTGATCCTAAACCTTTCATTTGTGCTCAACTAATCCCCAAAGAATTCAAGTGGTTCTTCTTAAGGGATTCCGTTAGAAAAACTTAAAAAAGAGCTTTTATGGGATATATTAATAATATATAACAAAATGTCTGGATGATATTTTAGCATTTCATCTACTAGCTATTTAATCATGGTAAAGATCTATATAAGCATAATAATTTAGGTTAAAATTATCTATCAATGGATGTGCTTTGTATGAGAGACGAACTAAAATAGTAAGACAATTACTTGAGGAATTAATATAAGCAGCTAGGTGAAACTATTTATTATTATTATTATTATTGACTGAATTTATTATTATTATTGGATCGGGTGAAACAATTTATTTAATCCAATTTTTTTAACTATCAAAAAAATAAAAATAAAAAATCCAATTTTGATTAATCAGACGTGTGCTCTTCCGATCTTGAAATAAGTGGCGAAAATTTAACTCAAATTTGAATGTTGCACTAATTGAGTAATTGTCAAATTAATAGTTAATAGTTTGTGAAATTATAATTTGAAATTACAATGAGAATCGAACAAGTGCTATTTTTTTAACTATCAAAAAAAAATTAAAAAATCCAATTTTGAGGGTGTTTAATTCTTATAATGAGTTGAAATAAGTGGTGAAAATTTAACTCAAATTTGAATGTGTTGTACTAGTTGAGTAATTGTTAAATCAATAGTTAATAGTTCGTGAAATTATAATTCGAAATTACAATGAGAATCAAACAAGTGCTAAATTTTTTTTAACTATAAAAAAATTTAAAAAAATTCAATTTTGATTAAGTGGGTGTTTGATTCTTATAATAAGTTGAAATAAGTGGTGAAAATTTAACTCAAATTGTATTGTATTGTACTAGTTGAGTAATTGTCAAATCAATAATTAATAGTTTGTGAAATTATAATTTGAAATTACAATGAGAATTAAACAAGCGCTAAATGAAATGCAGATGCACTTTGACATGTTAAGGTGTGCTATGGAATAGGCAATTCAAGTCAAGTCAACCTGACTAATTGAGAGTCTTGAGATGAATTAGTCAAAATAGTATGATAAGTACTTAACTGTCTCCTCACGTTGCATTTTGATCCCCAACCTTACAATATAACATTTACATCTCCAACCTATCATTTTGGGCCTCCAGGTTACCCTGCTTTTTTATGGTAATAATAATTGGTCGGGAGTTCAAACTACAATTCCTTTTCTTCGTTATCGATCATCTTTTTTTCGGAAAAAATAGCAATGATAATTTTTAGCCATTATCAAGTCTTTGTTTATATTATATATCAATTAAAGCTTATCAAAGGAGGAGAAAGAGAGGACGTGTAGCTGGACAAGGGACACAAATACAGTGAAGGATTGGGAGAAATTCAGCAAACTAGTTTTCAAGTGAAGAATTGGAAGGAAATTTAGCACTATAGTTCTTAAGTTCAAGCAGGAAGATAATTAGAGGATTGTATTAACTTGAAGTTGCTCCAAGTTCGGCCATCAAAATTGGATAAAAATCTATCTAGACATCTGGAAACAGTGAAATATAAAAGAGAAGATAGGAAAATCTGATTTAGTGAATCTATATCTAGTTTTCTTTTCCCCTTTGAAATGTTGCTATAGATGGAATGTTCGACAATTAGTTTGTTGAGCTCCTAGAAGACAAGAAGCAATGAAAATGGTCATAAAACTGATGGAAGTTAATAGGTAATGCAAGGGGCACAGTGCGTAGGTAATTATGAATCACTTTACAAGTATTGAATTAAAAGGCAATGCTACTGAAGGAAATTGGATGCTGATTACCCTATATTCCACCTGTGATGGCTGATGTTATTGAAAAATAGCATGGTATTTAAAGTGTATATGTGTGCAAAGATAAGCTAGAGGATGACCTACAAACAACTAAGTGAGTAGAGAACATACTTTGTTTAATGTTGACTAGTGTAGTTATCACCGGTACACTAGGCAAGAGGCTTAAACATATAAGAGGATTAGCTATCCAATTTTTCATATAGAACCTGACTTGGATTAAGTCTCATTTAAATTGGATGATCTCATGACTAACAAGAAGTAGCGAAGAAGTAGGAGCTGCCTACAAGCCGAGCTAAATCATTTGCGCTAACAGCTTTGTGAGTGGAATTACTTTCTACTTTCAAAAGCAAAACTAATTATGCTTTTCCAGCTTGAGTCTTTCAAGTCCTTGCGAGTTTTCTTATGAAATTCTATGAAAGCCACATAGTTTCTCATGAAAAGCTCATTTATTTGGAATGTTAAATGTGGATTTGAAGTGTACGTTTTTGAATGAAAATGTGGAAAGTATTTGAAAGAAGCACCAAAATCAATATATTTGTACCATAGGATAGCATTTCAATCTCGTTTGGCAGTGTGGCTAGCCCCCGTATGAGATGTGAGTCACACTTCCGTCCATGGTGAGGCACGAGCGCCATGTCTACAGTGAAACTTGAGTCCCGTTCTCAGGGCGAGACACGATGTCCCGTGTTTAGGGGTGTAGTATCAGCATTATCTGCACGCGTGTGACTTGATTTATGATGATTAGGATCACACAAGTGGTCTAGCTTGATGAGATTGATGATCAGATGATTTAGGGTATGTCTTGATGTGATTCTAGTGCATTATTGTGGCTTTTATGATGAATTTTTCATAGCAGATGATTTTCAAGATGATTTGAGTACATTGTTGATTTTCATGATAATTGCAATCTTCCGATGATGTCTATGACTATCAGTATTCAGAATTGTGAGATTTCAGATTTTAAATGATGTTCACAAAGATATAGATATTTTAAATGTTCAATGAACATACTTGAATTTCATGAAAATTTTTAGTTTCCAAAACATAATTATTTTCAAATTACCACTTACTGGGCTATTAGCTCATTTATTTCTTAAATGATTTTCTCTGGTGGCAATTGAAGTTTCACGTTTGTTGCAAACGGCCTGTTTTGAGAAGTGAGCCTTCGACATAGGTTGAACATGATCCACTTTATCAGATGCATGTAAATTTTATTTCAGTATCTTGGATTAGTTCAGCATGCTATTGTAAATAGTTAGTGGTGTGTCAAACTCTTCATACTCAGAAAACATAAATTCTATTAACCTTTCTATGCAATATACTTTGGATGTAAATCTAGAGTTTTGAATGGAATGATTGTATTTTGAGGGCCGTAGTATTTTTCAAGTTGGTTTTCTTCCAAAAATAAAAGTTACCTTGTTCAATTTTCTTTTAAAAGCTTATCACAGTTGATGGTGGATTCTACTTTTTAGCTAGTGTCTATTATCGGCGCACGTCATACTTCAAGTCCACTAGAGTTACTTGGGGTGGAGCGTGTCATTACTTCAATTGGAATGGAGAAAAGTGATATATTTCCCAACAGTGGTATCAGAGTTTATGGTTTAAACTCTGGGATCAGATTGACTACGATGGTTGTACCTAAGTTTGAGGTGGAGTTGTTCGATAGCAAAAACAACTTTAATATTTGGCTTAGTACTGTTGAG
Source organism: Nyctanthes arbor-tristis (assembly GCA_963692815.1). Classification (NCBI taxonomy): domain Eukaryota; kingdom Viridiplantae; phylum Streptophyta; class Magnoliopsida; order Lamiales; family Oleaceae; genus Nyctanthes; species Nyctanthes arbor-tristis. Next base: position 8,720 of record CAVNYN010235012.1, read on the forward strand.
GATCTTCTTGTATAGCATGGGCTTTACAAGGCATTGAAAGATAAGAGGCTAGATAATATAAAAGATTCTGATTGGGAAGAATTGAGATCGGAAGAGCGTATAGTTAGTACCATCAGATTAGCTCTAGCTCCTGAGGTAAAATACAATATTTTGAACGGGAAGTCATATTCTAAATTATGAAGTACATTAAAAGAGTTATATATGTCAAAATCTTAACTAATAGATTGTATCTAAACAAGCAACTATATGAATTGAAGATGGATGAGGGAACGAATGTTAGGGATCACTTGATTAAATTCAACAAGTACGTTGCAGACTTATTGAGTGTTGATGTGAAGATTGAGGATGAAGATAAAACAATAATTTTATTGTCTTCCTTGCCTAAGTCATATGAGACACTAGTGACCACGCTACTAGTTGGTAAATCTACACTGATAGCGAATGAGGTTTCGACTGCTTTGTCAGAGATAGCTAACATAAAAAGACCAATTGAAGATAGCGACATAATTCTTATGGTATCTTCTGAGGAAAGTCGTGGTAGAGGCGAGTCGCGAAGAAGAAATCATGGTCAAAAGGGCTGTTCTCGTTCTCAATCTTGACCAATGGAGGATGTGGAGTGTTATTGTGCCACAAACATTAGAAGAAATTGTGATGAGACGCTCTTCCGATCTTGGAAATGAAGAGAAAGGGTAAAGAGGTTTTCAGAAACCAAAGATTCTTTGAATATGGTAGAGCATAATTTTTACAGTGACGTAGAATGCGTAGTTAATTATGAGAGTCCACCTTGTTTGTTTTCTAGACTCTGTATGTTTTTGTCACATGTGTGCCAAATATAGAATGGTTTGTAGATTATCAACCATGTGAGGAGTGTCATGTTTATGGAATTGATGATCAAAAACATGAAGTTAAAGGATCCAGTACTGTGAAATTGAAGATGTTTGATGGTATAGTCAGAAGATTGATAGGTGTTCTGCATGACCCAGGATTGAAGAAAAGTTTGATATCTTTGGGAGCACTAGACACTTTTGGTTATGACTATGCTGCTCGAACTGGTGAGATGACTGTGAAGAAGAACTCAGTGGTAATAATGAAAGTTGAGAAAGTTGGTAATTTGTATAAGTTAGTAGGGAAGACAATGTCAAGTGGAGCTGCCAGATCAGAGTCGCACCGAGAGGAGTCTTCTATTATTGGCAGAGATTATGGTAGAGCCAAGATGAGGTCTGTGGCAAGTGATATGAAAAATGAAGAATGTAGTTCAAAGACGCTAAAGGTCAGGTTTGATGAATCTTTGAATACAGTACATTTTTACTGAATTTGATTTTGCTAAGGTGGCACCTACCAATAAAGTGGTATAGAAAATGGTTGCTACAAAAGACGTGCCATGATGTATCAGATCTTTTAGTCAAGGTGGAGATGTTGGAAATTAACTCAAAATAATTATTTGTTGAGGACGAGTGACTAATGGAATAAATAATCCAACTAATTCTTGGCGTGTAAGAAATGAAAGAAAGGAATAAGGAAGGTTTAATTAAGGTTGGGAGAAAATTTATGTAACAATATGAGTACTCAGTGATGCATTAATGTGTGCAAAAATTATAGAGAAATTCACCGTGGATAAGAGACAAGCCAAAATTGGAGAATGCAAAAAGAATTGAGGAAAACGAAGCCATATTTGATAGGAAATTGAGAGAGACAGAGTGGTTTATGGCAAGGTGATACCAGTGGCCATAGCTTTTGAGAAATTGGTTAGGGAGTGGAAAAAAATATCATGCGGCTTTTCGCGGTATACTTTCAGTGCTTTAGTTTTGTAGGAAGAGACCGGTAGGATAAAGAAAACTTGGGATTATAAAGAATTTCTTTATCAACGAAGAGTATTTTCCCGTGGTTGTTGGTACTTTAACGAGATACGTTAAATTTGTGTTTTTATCTCTCTTTTTTTATGCTCTCTTTTGTTTTTTGTTTCAGCTGCTTGGTTACTTGAATTGGAAGGGGCACTGCTACAGAATAGTATAATAGACGTCAGTCGTTTTGATAAATAGGCGTCGGTTTTAAAGGCGACGTCTTTGGCAACAACGTATATTATAAAGGTATAGGCGTCGGTTGTTAAATGACGCCTAAAAGTTGCAATAGGTGTCGGTTGTTTCACAAAAACCGACGCCAGAGTCAATTTAAAAAATAAAAAAAGACACAATAGGCATTGGCTCTAGCCCATACAACTGATGCCTATGTATTTTTTTTAAATTACTTTTTTTAACAAAATAATCTGTAAGATATATAACAACGCTCAAACTTTGTGCTTGTTGAATATCTCTATGAAAACCAAAAAAAAACCCTCTGCAAGAAAAGAAATTAAAAAGCAAGATAGGAAAGCATTTGGACAAGACTATGTATTGGCCCCGACTGTAACTCAACTCAATCACGCGATATTCACTTCATTTTCAAGATTTTGTATACTCATCTTCCAACCTATTTTGATACCAATACTTCTTTGATCCCACAAGAAAACGCACTTTTTCTTATTTTGCTGAATAGAGCAAGAAATTGAAGCCATGGATTTGTTTCAGCGGGCTAAAGTGGTTTGCCAGAGAAGCACCCACGACAAGTACTTGACAGCTGAAGAAGATGGAGAAATAGTGCCCTAGGATCAGAACGGCGCATCTCCGATGGCCAAATGGATAGTTGAGTTTGTGGATAATCTGGATGGAATAATCCGCTTTAAGAGTTGTTATGGGAAATACTTAACCTCCACGAACCATATTTGAGAAGAAGCAGGGGTTGTGTATTTAAGAAGAAGTAGCAAAGTTCAAAGAAAAGTGGGTGGAGGGTTGCGTATTTGAGAAGAAGTAGCAAAGTTCAAAAAAAAAAAAAAGTTAGGGTTGCGTGTGTGAGAAGAAGTAGCAGAGATACTGTGCATAAAGGAGAGGGAAGAAGGAGCAGGGATATAGTCAAAAAAATAAGAAAAGCGGCAGACAAGGGCCCATGAGAGAAGACAAAGCCAATTTTTTATATTAAAATTTTTATATATATATATATATATAATAATCAAAGTCACGTAAATGGGGTGAATAAAAAATAAGAGTCGGTTCCTTTTTAGGGAACCGACATCTCTTTAAAGGAACCGTCGCCTGTTTAGATAGTGAACTATAATCGGCGTTGGTTGCGGGCTCACAATTGATGCCCATTGTTGAAACAAACTATGGGCATCGGATGTTGATGAGCAACCGACACCTATAGTAGTAACATTATTCTCAAAATTGCCACCGCGTACTCTTTACGCGCCATTTTCCCCAACAACCGACATTATGTCTATTTTTTAGTCCAATTCTATAGTAGTAGGGAAAAAGTGGTATATTTCTTAACAGTGGTATCAGAGCTTAAGGTTCAAACTTTGGGATCATATTGACTATGATGGTTGTGCCTAAGTTTAAGGTGGAGTTGTTCGATGGCAAAAACAACTTTAATATTTGACGTAGTACTGTTGAAGATGTTCTCGTGTAGCATGGGCTTTACAAGGCATTGAAGGATAAGATGCCAGATGATATAAAAGATTTTGATTAAGAAGAATTTCAGGCAAGGACAGTTAGTACCATCATATTGGCTCTAGCTCACTGGGTAAAGTACAGTGTTTTGAACGAAAAGTCACCTCCTAAATTATGGATTACATTAGAAGAGCTATATGTGTCAAAATCCTAACTAATGGATTGTAGCTGAAAAAGCAATTATATGAATTAAAGATAGATGAGGGAACAGATGTTAGGGATCGCTTGAATAAATTCAATAAGTGCGTTATGGATATATTGAATATTGATGTGAAGATTGAGGATGAAGATAAGGCAATAATTTTATTATCTTCTTTGCTTAAGTCATATGAGACGCTAGTGACCACGCTACTAATTGGTAAATCTACACTGACAGTGAATGAGGTTTCGACTTCTTTATTAGAGACAGCCAACATGAAAAGACCAACTAAAGATAGAGACATAATTCTTATGGCATCTTCTAAGGAAAGTCGTGGTAGAGGCGAATCGTGAGGAAGAAATCACGGTAAAAAGGGTCGTTCTCGTTCTCAATCTCGACCAAGGGAGGATGTGGAGTGTTATTAGTGCCAGAAATATTAGAAGATATTGTGATGAGTTGAAAAAATATCTGGAAACAAAGAGAAAGGGTAAAGAGTTTTCAAAAACCAAAGATTCTTTGAATATGATGGAGCATGATTTTTACAATGATGTTGCATGCATAGCTAATTAAGAGTCCACCTAATGTTTGTTTTCTAGACTATACATGTTTTTGTCATATGTGTGCCGAATATAGAATGGTTTGAGGATTATCGACCATGTGAAAAGCGTCATGTTTATGGAATTGATGATTAGAAACATGGAGTTAAGGGATCCGGTACTGTAAATTGAAAATATTTGATGGTGTAGTTAGAATAATGATAGGTGTTCTTCATGACCTAGGATTGAAGAAAAGTTTGATATCGTTTGGAGCACTAGACACTTTGGGTTATGACCTTGCTGCTCGAGCTGGTGCGATGACTGTGAAGAACTCAGTGGAAATAACGAAAGCTGAGAAAATTGGTAATTTGTATAGGTTAGTAGAGAAAACAATATCAAGTGGAGCTACCAAATTAGATTCGCACTGAGGGGAGTTTTCTATTATTGATAGAGATTATGATAGAGTCAAGACGAGGTCTGTGGCAAGTGATATGAAGAATGAATAATGTAGTTCAAAAATGTCAAAGCGAAGGGTCAGTTTGATGAATCTTTGAATACAGTTCATTTTTACTGAATCTGATTTTGAGATCGGACACCTACTAGTAAAGTGGTACGGAAGATGGTTGCTGCAAAAGATGCGCCATGATGTAGCAGATTTTTGAGTCAATGTGGAGATGTTGGGAATTAACTCAAAATAATTATTTGTCAAAGACGAGTGACTAATTGAATAAATACTCTAATTAAATCTTGGCGTGTAAGAAAAGAAAGAAAGAAATATGGAAGGTTTAATTAGGGTTAGGAGGAAATTTATGTATAAATATGAGTACTCGGTGATGCGTTAGTGTGTGCTAAAGTTATAGAGAAATTCAACGTGCACAAGAGACAAGCCAAAATTGGAGAACGCAAAAAGAATCGTGGAAAATGAAGTCATATTTGAGAGGAAATTGAGAGAGGCAGATTGGTTCATGGCCCGGTGATACCCGCGGCCATAGCTTTGAGAAATTGGTTAGAGAGTGGAAGAAAGTATCACGCGGGTTTTCGCGTTGTACTTTGAATGCTTTAGTTTGTAGGAAGAGAGCGATAAGATAAAGAAATGTTGTGATTGTAAGGATTTTCTTTATCAATAAAGAATATCTTCCTCTGGTTGTCGGTGGAGTATCGATCTACGTTAAATTTGTGTTTTTCTATTTTCTTTTTTTTTTTGGTGCTCGTTTTTATTCTTTGTTTCGGCTGCTTGGTTACTTGAATTGGAAGGGGGAAAAGTGGTATATTTCCCAACAGGTTATTCAAATGACATTACGAGCATGCTTCATAATGAGTTGGAGTGGTGGAGTCATTCTATACGAGAATAGAGATTCTTATTTCATTTTTATTATTGGAGGTTGAAGAAACTGAGCAATTCTGAATTTAGCATGGCGTTACTGGATAAATCGGAGATCTGCGAGGAATTTGGTTAAAAAGTTGCTGCGGATTCTTAGGAATTAACCGGTTAAGTGAGAGGTTACGATGATTGACACCAAACGATTTTCTAGCAGAAGACTCCGGTACAACCACACCACTTGAACATGGAGTGGTGGCACTAGCCTGTGCCCAAGGGATTATTTCTCTCTTTTTCTATTGGCCAAACCAGAGCGCAAAGGAAAAAAGGATGAGAAATTATTCCTATGCCAAGCATACAAAACCTTATTTCAGTATTTATATTTGACGTAGGTGATGGTAAACGAGACACAAACCCAATGAGATTAACTCGACTTTGATTCGCGATTAACAATGACTAAAGAAATAAGTATACTGGAAAACCATGAAAGAGACCAAAGTTAGGAGATAGTAGTAATTCATTGATCTAGACTAGATTACGAGAATATGTACTTAGCTACCATTTTTAACGAAAATGACGCTATGGATTTCTAGAGAGAATTGGAGAAAAAGGCGAAGAGAAGTCCGGGGGTTTGAGCGAGTGCAGGAATTTTCTCTCTCAGTTGCGTTATTTTTTATTTTTTTTTCTCCTTAAACCTTTAACTGGTTTTATCATGGTTTAGGCGTTGAGATTTAGATTGTATATTGTAATCCATACATAGATAAGTTCTTTCATCTTTAATCCTTAATAATTTTCAACATCTTTGTAGAGTCGTTTCAAGGTTTCTTAGCTTGTTAACATTTCCCGAGTGCATATTGGATGATAATTAAGGAGAGCGTTGATTTCACAAACGGCCCCCAATCTTTATACTTTTTATCAGCTAGGTTCCAACCTTTTTTTCGATGTCGTAGTCTTCAATCTTTCATAAATTCACTCATCAGTCATTTATGGCATTTTTATCCTTATTTTTTAAATAAAAACAAAAAAATTTCTAAAAAATAGAAAATAAATATAAAAAGGAAAATAAAATGTTCCCTACACTTCTAGTTAATTACTGATTCTATTCATATATCTAACATGACCGAAAATGAAAAAAACATACACCATTTTTCTTTTCTTTTTTTTTTTGGGAGGGGGATCCTTTATTTTTTCTTATCATTTGTGACAGTAGATGGAGGAACAAACAACAAAATTGTAATCACCTTTTTAGCTATTGCAAATCTCTATCGAAGTTTGTCATTTACATTGAGTTCGGATATGGGCAGATAACTAGGTATGGTGGAAAGAAATTATTTTCTTTTTTCTTTTCTTATTATTTTTTATTTTAATTAGAAAAATCATTAAATAAAAATAATTTTTTCCACCCTACCTATCTAATTACCTACCCACATTTCAACTGTATAAATGACAAATTCTGGTAGTTATTTCTCGTAACAAAAGAGGACACCCACAATTTTACTACTTGTTCATCCCGCTGCTACTAGAAATGACAAAAGAAAAAGAAAAAAAAAAAGAAGATAAGAGTTCCACCAAAAAAGAAAAATAGTGGAGGCATTCATCATTTTCAATCATATTTGGGAGATTGGTAGAATGAGTTGCTATCTATGTTTCCTTTTTATTTGTACTATTTTTTAGAATTTTTTTTTTTGTTTTTATTTATAAAGTAAAGTAAAAATGTCATAAAGAACCTTGTAATGAGTGAATTTTTAAAATGTCGAGGACTTATAGTATTTAAAAAAAGATTAGGGTTGCAACTGATAAAAAGTGCAAAGGATGGGGACCATATGTGAAATTAACTCTTTAAGGAAAAAACAAGCCATTCTTGCTCAGTTGCTTGATGAAGAAGAAGAGATAATCCCATTATTACAAAAGCAAAAAATTTCTATTTGAAATTGAAATTTAGTTAAACAAATCACATGCAGACATCAAATGAGGACTAAAAAATACTAAATAAATATCAACTACTTATTGTTGTTACTATCTAATTCAGTTAAAAAGTAGAAATAGTTTGAAAATACGCGCGCAGTGTAAATATGTCTTACATATCATGTTTATATATATGATACTAAATAATCAATGTTAATAGCACTTTTTGAGATGATACATAATGAATAGATATATAAATAGCGTTATTCTAATATGGCAATAAGAATCGGCATAAGTATTCCATTAGCACAACAAACAGAAGAAATTGGACCAAAATGATATATTTTTTTTCTTTGATATAGAAAAATTTGCATTAATTACAAAAATTTCTGAAGGCGAAAAATTTTGAAGTTATCATCTTTCCAGCGCTGTTATGGCTTGTGGGGTTCGTGATGACTCGCCATATATTTTAGAATGTTTAATTTATTTGACTAATATCAAGAAATTGTGTTTAATTTTCTTTACGGTCATTGTAGGGTTTCGTCATATTTTAGTTGACAGATTTAATTATATTAGTTTAACTTTCAGTCAGTTGAATAATACACTTTTGATTTGTCTAAACTTATATGTTTTTTACACACTTTTTCTAACCTTTGAGGTTGATATGAGAATTATTAAATACAAATAGTCATCTTATATAGAAATTAAATAGTTATCTAACAAGTAATAAGCCTAAAAATCTAAAGATATATATTATTTAGTTTACTACGAGTCTAACGTGTCAAACAAATTCTACAGTTCTTCCAAGTCATTTTTTGTGGTCAATTTGATCATCTTCAGTACGTTAATAAAAAATAATAATAAAAAAGTGTAGAAATTTAATTGACAATAGAGTATTCAACGGATGCAATTGAGATTTACCTTCCTTAAAAAAGGGGGGCAAAAGAAAAGAAAAGAAAAGAACCCAATTAAAACTTAAATTAAACACATTGATGGAGATTGAAAATGAAATATGACCATCCAAAAAACATAAGACATTTTTTTGTTTTTAATTTCAAAATAGAAATTAGAGATGAAAGTAAATAAGTGATCGAGAATTATGTAACACTAGTGAGTCACATGAAATACATTGTGTGATCAAATTTTAGTTTGAATTAAGTAAATTCTATTTATATAGAAGGTTTGAAACTTTTCATTCAACTCCCAATCAAAAGAATGAAAAAGGAAAAAAAAATATTGTGACCATGAACACCCGATTAGCTAGGGGAATGTATTGATTTTCTAATCATAAATAACGTTATTCTTTTGAAATAAAGATTGAACAATTAGAGAATTTATGTATTTCTTCCTCATTTCTCCTTCTTTAATCACTGTTCAAACAAGACGTCAAGACCTATGCAAAACGTAATTTCTTGGAATTAGTCACCAATTATTTGCAAAAACATAATTAAATTATTATATATACAATTATACAAATCTCTCTATCTCCTATTGTTGACACTGTCCGCTTATATGCGGCACGGCAAGGCAATTAATAATCTGTCAAAAATCCAAGATTAAATTAAAATAATTAAGCCAATTAATAAATTTTTTTATAGAGATACAAATGCTATTTTCCATGTCCAAACGGTACTATAGTCAATGTAAAAGACTTGAGGTCAAAATTTTAAGCACAATTTGAACATCGATCCAATTTGGGTGGTTATAAGTTGACTGCTAGTTGGGTGGTTATAAGTTGACTGCTGGTTATTTTTGACTAGGTTAAAGTAATGAAATAAAGTCGTAGATCTAATAACACTCTAATTTTTGATAATTTTGTACTAAAATTTGGTTGCATGAATGAAGCATATTTACTGAAATATTTTCTAACAGAAACATCACTTCACAATGGAGTGGTAGTACCAGCCGGTCTGTAATTAAGTGATTTGTTTCCTCCCATTACAATTTCAATAATTCTATTTGGACAAAAAAATGGATAACAAGTTTGACGAAATAGACATACTTACAATTTTTTATTTTTGTCTGTGATTTTGTCTTGTGCAATGCAGTAATAACTTAATTGGTTGTAGACTTGCATAGTTGCATTTGGGTTTAGGACAGAGGCCGGGAGACTACTATCATTTAAAAAGAGAAAGGAAAGGAAAACAATATTTAATTTATCGTACTTTACTTTCCAAAGAATTTTTTGATATTCTATGTAAGTCTAGAATAGTCTAGTATGGGATTTAAAAAAAAATGTGTAGTATGGATCAATATGCTACCCTGTGGTAACTTGGTGACCTAAATGCTTCATTTAAAAAGGTGAGTGGACATATTATGAAACAAAGCCAAAGATAAAGAACTGCTGCGAATATTTTTAAGATTAGTTGCTATAAGAATGGCATAAGGCAAGAGCTGCCTCCTTCATCCTCAAGCAATATTCTTTAATTTGCAGGCTAAAAAGATGGTCCATAAGCATTTTCTCATCTTCTTCGGTTTCCTCTTCATTTCAATTATCTTCAATCCAGATGTAATAAAAGTACAAAGTGAAAGAGGTATGGAGTGAACATATATGTGAACTAATGTATCTTGATATCGCTAATAAGGTCTAGCCTGTGTAGTTATGCTGAGGCCATTGGACCTTTAAAGTCTCAGGTTTCAGTCCCACAAATTGTGAGATTTGTGGGTTTTTCTCACTATATGGATGGTTTGTGTTGACAATGATTTAGGCTGGAATTAAACCGTTCCCTACAATTGAATAATCCTTTATTTTTTTCTAGTTTCCTTTCTCTCTTCTTAATAAGACAAGTAGCTCGGTAGCTTAATGTTGACAAAACAATAAATGAAGAATCCAGCCAAAAAGCTAAGTGGAGCATATCGGGGCATGCACTCTACGTGTCTGGTCCAAATGATAGGTGACGTCCACGTGTATCTGGTCAGGTAGTGGGACACGTGTTGGCTCGTTAATGGTGGATTTGGATGGTCGCACTCGGGAATTGCAAAGGGTGGCAGCACTTAATGACAACCCTACACTCCTACCCTACAGAAGCTTTCAGATTAATAAAAGAAGGTTTCTTCATTTTGTCTCTCTCTTTCGCTGCTTTTGCTTCTTCCGGTGGAAATATCCATCCAGTGTCTTCCAATCCTCTTCTTCAGTATCTTCATGAGTGATTCCCAAGTAAAAAACCGGTTTTCGTTCTTTACATTTCACTAATTTTAACCGCTCATTCTCATTTCGTTAACCATGAGTCAAGAAAATAAGGCGCCTTCACCAAGGAACTCTGGCAACTCTGATGTTGTTGTTACCGTGGAAGCAGCGGCTGACAGAGGAAAAAAGAAAAATAGCAGAAGTCTTAGGTGAATCGTCTTGGGAGGAAGTCACTTGGTCAACTGATGAATCTCTTAAGGGGGTTTGGACTGAAATGGAGGGTGCAATGTTGGCCGAGGAAGGGGAAAGCTCTGAGGCGCTTCCCTTGGCTATTAGGATTCTCAGAGGAGGGGTCAAAGGGGAAAATAGATGGCAACGTCCTCCTTCACGCGCGGGACCATATGTATCGCCCTTTTCTTGTGAAGACCTTCCGTCCATTGCTACCGAGCAGGAGCTAAATTATTGGAAAAGGAAGTATAAGGTTCTCGACTCGGTATATTTTTTCCTACCCTATTTTTCAGAAAGGGCGGATTGGCCTCCAAAAGGCTGTGTGACAGCGAACATATGAATGTTGGAAGCTGGAGTTCGGTTTCCTCTTACTCCCCTCGTAGCTGACCTCCTCAGAGAGTAGAAGCTTTCGCCCAGCTAGATTGCTCCTAATGGGTAGAGGGCAATCACGACATTTTTCATCATGTTTGCATTGTCGGATTACCCCAAACCGACTTTTGACGAACTGAACTACCACTATGAGTTCAGGGTGTGTGACATAATAGGCTCTGGGTGGTTTTATTTCATGAAGCGCAAAGGTTGGCAGACATTAATTACCGACTGATCTGAGTCGGTGAAGGACTGGAAAGATAGGTGGTTTTACGTTGGTGGGGATTCGGCACCACCGGGTCATCCCAATGATAGACCTATTCCCGTTTTATATCGACCTAGGCGCAGTAAGTATTAGCCTTTTTTAGGGTTTGTACCCGGAGGTTTTCTAATACTTACGTTTTTCTTCGTTTTCAGGGATTCAGGCTCCAGAGGTCAGCGCAGAATATTTGAAGGACGTGGCTGTTATCGCTGCCCAATGCGGACTCCATAGCTCATCGAAATTCTTGCTGACCGAGGAGAATTTATTCCGAGCTGGACTGACACCTGTCTCTCCAGCTGAAGTGTTGGCCCCAGTTCCTAAAGGTACGACCTTTTTTAGCTTTGTTAAGGATATCTAAGAGCTAGAGTTTTGACTCTATTTTGTTTACCCAGCTCCTCGCATCCCTCGTAAAGTCCTAATTTTTAAGAAGAGAATGCCGCCCAAATGAACTCACCATGGCTCAAAAAGTTGCAACTCGGAAGGCTAGTTCCAAGAAGGAACAATCGGCCCCTTCTCAGCCTTCAGGAAAAAGACGGGGTAAGAAGTGCCGATCCAGAGAAGATGTACAACGTCGATGGACATCTCCAGCCTGTTGTCCTGAGGTCAATACGAGATAGATCGGAAGAGCACACGAGCTGCACAGGTCAAGCCAAGAACTTCCTCCTACTCATCTCGGGAATCAGTCAGAAGCCACAAAGGGGGAAGTGGCCGATCTCGAAGCTTCGGTCCTTTGGTACTTTAAACGTCCACATGCGGTTCTGCCTGCCTTGGAGGGGTGTGGGCTTTCATTGACTTGGCTCTGGGCAGGCTTCGGGTACCCGCCTTGGCACCTTTTCTAGCATCTTCTTTATGCCCCCATTGCCCATATTGCACCTGCTCTGTGTCAGCTGTTCCGGGCTTCTGGGTTTGGTACCGTTCGATTTGGTCTAGCTGTTGTTGCATGCGTTGCATGGTTTGAAGGATCTCATCAACTACAAGTTGAGATATCGGTGGTGCCAGAATTGGACTGGGAATGGTGGCTGGCTCATCTGCGGGAAGGGGATCTTCATCTCTCACTATTCGAGAATGAGACTTGGCTGCATTTGATTGATTGTTGCTCATGGTAGCGTGTCCATTAACTGGCCCTCCTTCTAGCGTCAAATTGTTGATAATGATTTAAGCTGGAACTAAACCATTCCCTACAATTAAATGATCCTTTATTGTTTCTAGTTTCCTTCCTCTCTTCTTAACAAGACTAGTAGCTCAGTAGCATAATGTTGGCAAAACAATAAATGAAGAATCCAGCCAAAAAAATCCCCCCTTAACTAACATGGTAGGGATATTTATAGGAAGGAATGGCTAAGTGGAGCACATCGGACATGCGCTCCACGTGTCTGGTCCAAATGATAGGTGGCGTCCACGTGTATCTGATCACCACCCACGTGTATGATTAGGATCGCTTGTTCCCACTAAATGGCCCAGTTCGACTCTTATGAGTTCTGTGGATATATATAACCGATCTGTCAGGTCGGTTCCCTTATCAACAATTTGTATTATTATTTTACAGTACAATATGATTCAGATACTATTTTACAATTCATTTCAATTTAGTTACAAAAATTAGTTTGGAATCGTCTTACAACTTAAGTATGCGACCAATCCCGGACCTTGCTTCTCACTTATGTATTTCTTGGTTTGATCACTCTTAATTTTAGTAAGAGCTACACAACTATTAAGATTTCATAATTATATAATAGCTATGTCTCACTTAAATTATTCCGGCCGGTTGATTTTATGTTTAATTCTAGTGAAATTTTGGAATCATAGTTGGAGGGATCAATCCCAGTCCCCCGGGTCATGGTGGTGGCGGTATGAAAGTTGCAAGGAAATCACTACCAACTGCTACCGGCATTTCAAAGCCAAGCTCTATCAAGAAATTGACTCCTAAAGGATATAAAAGGAGGCCCTGTAACTCCTTAAAAAGCTGTGGACTAGTTAGAAAACCATGAAACTTTCATGGTTCGAGAAGCACAAAACAGAGTGGCGGGCGGAGGGATTGTTACAAATGCTCTTGCAGTGGCGGAGCCAGAATTTTTACGTTGCGAGGGTAAAAAATAATACTAAAGTTGTGTAAATTTTTTTTTTTAAATGCAAAAGTCGTGTGTAAATTTAGTACTAAGTTTATTTTTGAATATTTTTATATGCCAATATTTACACCACAAAACGATCATATGTGTATTATTATATAGAAAAAAATACGTAACCTAGGTTCGAGAATGGAAATAATTTGGTATCTGAATTTGTCTTCTTGTATTATCATATATTCAAACTCATCGATAAGAAAATATAGAAAATATAAAATAAATATATAATAATATATATACTATTCTATATACGTTTTCTCTTATATATTTTTATAAAATCAAAGCAATATATATTAATATAAATACATGATACACTAAATACGTAATTGGGATACAATTACACACACATAAATACAATTACAATATGTATTTAAACTGTGCACATATGTATAAATATATAAACACATAAAAAATCTATAATAAATAGAAACTACCAAAAGAAAATACATTTTCTTAGGTCTGGCCAATATATAACTAGATTAACTTAAAGAAAAGAAAATAAAAAAAAAGTTATACACCATATGCTAGTCTATTTATGCCCAAAATTTTTATTGGAATGCGTGTGAATTATAGCCTTTCCACGAGTAATAATTTTAATTTCTCATTTAGGAAATTCTAAGTATTGTTTATTTATTTTAATAAAGTAATTAAAAATTATGTATTTCAATATCATGTATTATCAAGGAAAAGAGATCGGAAGAGCGTCGTGTAAGGATATTTCCTTAAAAAAAAACAAATAAGGATACATATATAAAACTAATCACCCAAAAATAAATAAATAAAAAAGAAATAAAAAAGACATGTAACATAAACAATTACTACAATTTACAACAATACATGAACAAAATAAAACAAAATTATTATTAAATAGAAGATAATCAAAATATTGTCAAAAAGAAGATAATAAAAAGAAAAAAAAAAGAAAAGAATGTTAAAAAAATGGAAAAGAAAAGAAATGAGGAGAGAGAGTCGTGGGGCAGCTGTTCATTAGAGAGAGAGAGAGAGAGCTAGGATTGTGTGTTGTAAAGTTTCCCCTTCCCTTCGTCTTCCTCACTTCACAACGCCACGCCATTCTGCAACGGAAGATTTTCATTTGAAACTCAACCCAAAAAAAAAAACAAAAATAGAGTAGACTTTGCAAGGGCGACCACCGGTCCTACGACTGATGTTGTAGGGGCGATCCCCCCCCCAAACCGGTCGATCCGCCCCTGTCTCTTGGTAATACGATGTTTGCCTATTGTTGTAGGCTAAACGTAAGTGAATTTGGGACACACTACTAAGCGGTTTTTAAAACTGTAATGGATAAAATTAAAGTTCCTTTTTTCTAATATTTTCAAGTATTATTATTATTAATCTCACTAAACATATCATTAGATAAATACAAAAGGGAAGACTATATTAACACCATTTTTTATACTAGTTGCACCACAACATAACTGCATTCAATTTCCTTATATTTTCAAATTTAACCATTTGTATCATTAACTTATTACGGTCATAATTTTTTATTTTAATCATTTATTCATTGTAACATTTTGTATCGTAAAACCCGAGCTCCAACGGGTTACCCAAACTATATACGAATATACCCGAACCTGATCAGATAGTGAATAAAAATTTTCAAATTTTAGGTATCTGAACCCACAACCAAACAGGTTTGGGTGGGCTTCAAGTTTGAGATAAAACCTGAAAAGCCAAAAAACACGAATATTTTTTTTTAATACTCTAAAAATTCTGAAATTCAAATTTCAAATTAATTCTATCCAGTCCACAACAATTTCTTTCATTTCACAATCACACCTTCACTACACTCATCTCTTTCACACATAAAAAACAAAACTCTAGATATATATAAGAGATGTGAATTTGTCTTTTTTTCTATAAGAATTTTGCTAATTTCTATATATACGTCATGTGATGAGTACAAGGCAAATTGATTTTAATTAATTACTTCACAATACTGCAATTTTATAGCAAAACTATAAAATTAGAACATAAATAAAGTCAACTAAACCAAACGCTAGTGTTTAATTGTTAACTTCATTACATTAGTATCTAATTATTATTATTTTTATTAAGTGTATTATATATACTTTTAAAAAAAAAATTTTGTTCTTACCCATTTAAGTGTTTGTTTTTTCCGTTTACGCGTTCATATAATATGTGTTAAATACCCAAAAAATCTAAACAAAACTTGAAGTGTTACTCGAGACCGAACCGAAACAGGCTTGCTGTTTTCAAGACCGAATCTAAACCCAAGCCGAAATATTTAGTCTGGGCTTTGTCAATTCAATACACGAAACCCAACTGCCCAAGCCTAGTTAGAGCTCTCCAGATTTTTTTAATAAGTACAAAAATAATATCTCTATAAAGTAAAACTACATATTTCTGTTATATATTTTCTAAGTACAAAAAAAAAATTGAACATACACCCATGATTAAGAATATGAGGTGAAATTAAATGAAAAAACAAGAGAAAATTTATGGCAAAAACTGTTATAGGGATATAAATATTACAAATAATAAAGGTTACGGTTTTTCACTCTAATAAAAATGTGCCATGGATATCAAAAAGTATAGTATATATATTTTCCCAATACAAAATGCTTTCATGGGATATTAATCAATAAATCTTGTATGGATGTTAAATTAATCTACCTTTTCGTCTACTACACATATAATTTCCTTGGATCTTTAGATAAATATATCAAACAGTGTAGTAGTATATATTTTTTCCCAACACAAAATGCATTATGGGATATTAATCAATAAATCTTAATTATACTATGGATGTTAAACTAATCCACCTTTTCGTCTACTACACATTTAATTTCCTTGGATCTCTAGATAAATACGGCAGGTTTATATATGTCAAAATTATTTGTTAACATATATGCTTTATAAGATGAACTGAAATAGCCAGACAATTAGATGAAGAATTAATAAAATTATTAGGCGAGATTATTTAATCAAAATGACATGCAAATGTATTTTTTCAAGTCACGCATGCTATGATGTTTGCAAAATTAAAAAATAAAAATAAAAATTAATAAATAAATAAAATGAAGTCACGCATGCTATGGGATATACAAGCCAAGCCAAGGTGATAGACTTTTGAGAATTGAGATAGACAAGATAGTAGCAACCAAACTATTTTAGAACATCTTCATACACCAAGATTTGAAGCTGAAGTCGAAGTCGAAGTCGAGCAATGTTCTTCGGCCAAAATTAGTTAGACATGGGTGCCAAGCCGATTCGTTTCCTCTTTCCTCTTCTTAGTACTACTCTTGTTGGTTGAAACAAGAAACGTTGACTTAGCTATGTAATTGAGCCCTTAATCATCAATCGTTTTTTTTTCCCATGCTCTTCATTTTGTCTCTCTTATATAAAGTACTTGGTATGATATATAGGTGCTAATGTCGTTGTTTGGGTTTGCCCTCTTCTTCTTTAGATAGATAAATTATAAAATATTAAGATTTCGTCACTGTTCAATAATTAACTCTTAATCATGCCGTTGATTAATTTCATTTTTTTTTTCATTGGGATTAATAGAATCAAAGCTAGAGTCGTTCCCAATAGAATAACCTATGGTCATGTAGCCGACTAAAAGCGCCCTTCAGGTTCCAAACCAGTACTACAAGGACAAAGGTAGACTACCAAGCAATTTTTGAAATTTTCATCTCCACTACTCCAAACTGCGTGATATACATACCGAGTACGTATGATCTAAAATATTCAATAATATTTTAATTGTCTTTACGCTTCAAAGGGAGGGCCGGAGGTGGGATGGCACGAAATTTTTTTTTCAAATTTATATAAGAAATTTTTTTTATTTGAATTTTTAACGAGAATTGAGTTTTTACTTTTAAAAAAATAAGTAACATAACTATTACATAAAGTAAACATCTGAGAGCATATGTAAGCTCTGATTCATACTTTAAAGTAATTAAAGAAAGAGAAGAAGTGCCTTAACTTGATGGGGGCATTGTGATTTCGTTTTGTGATAAATCCAACTAGATTCTCACTCGTATATATTGTACGTGAAGATCATTACTTAATAATTATGTTATGTAAAAAATACTATAGAATTTCAAGGAACTCCAAGAATATGATAAGAAATCATTTATGATATCAACCAAATAACGTGTTTCTTGTTCTTGTCATGTTTCATTACTTATAATTGATTTTTTTGGTTTCATAGAATCTTTGAAGCATTCCATGAATTTAGATTCAACATGTCTTTCTAGTATCGTACTTGTGTGTTGCACAGAAAGAACAACATCATTTAATTTGAGTAGAAATACTATTATTATTATAAAATATAAAAAAAAAGTGTTTGAATATACAATTTGCTTCAATTAATATTATAATAATAACTACCACCGAATACTCAAAATGAAATTAATATAAACAATTATAGATTTAAAAAATCTCCTTAAATATACGTTAGTTGTACAATCTATCATTTGTTCATTCTTATCACATATATTAACATCTTCAATCTAGAACAACTTTTAATTTGGGACACTACAACACACAATTGCCCGTAGCTAAAAGCGGATTCATAAAACAAAACAAAAAATAATAATAATAAAATAAAAAATTTACGTAAGAGAGTGATTCAACATGACATTTGTTGATGGTCATACATATTGTGTATATGATATAATTAAACGACAGCAACTTTGCATAAGAAGGGATCAATGACATTTTTTGATTGAAAACTTATATTTAATCAATCTCACGTAAAAACACATACAATAACATGGATTCAATTCTAGAAAAGAACTCAATTCTTTTTATTCAAGTGCAATTAAGAACCCCTTTAATCAATGAAATGGTGAATAAATAGGTTGCAAAAATGGTGTGCATACCCCAAATGGGCCGGCCCTCAAAATTGTCCAAAACAACACAAACTAAAACTGTGAAGAAATGACTTTCCTTTTTTTCCCCATGCTTGCCGCCACCATTTTACCCCCTCATCACGAC
Organism: Nyctanthes arbor-tristis; assembly: GCA_963692815.1. Classification (NCBI taxonomy): domain Eukaryota; kingdom Viridiplantae; phylum Streptophyta; class Magnoliopsida; order Lamiales; family Oleaceae; genus Nyctanthes; species Nyctanthes arbor-tristis. The sequence goes on from CAVNYN010235012.1 coordinate 27,255, forward strand.
CTAATTTCCCTCTCTAAACGAAGCATCGACATTAATCTTGGCCCACCCCACCTCCGGCTTCAACCATTTGCATTGTCATCACACCCCTTCACTGCCATTATCTTATCTCCCTATAATCAGCCAAATACTGATGCACCACCACAATGAAGTTTTCTGATCCCATCTCCTTCCCCTATGTAGACATAAAAAATTTCACGGGTTTATTTTGTAAATTGGGCCGATGTCAAATAAATTAGCCCACTTATACATTTTAAACTCGTAAGTCTTATTTAAATTAGGCAAGGAATACAATAAAATTATCCCCTTGTCTTCATCCTCAATCTTCACATCGACATTCAATAAGTCTACAACACACCTATTGAATTTATTCAAGTGATCCCTAACATCCATTCCCTCTTCCATCTTCAACTCATATAATTGTTTTTTCATGTATAATCTATTAGTTAGGGATTTTGATATATATAACTCTTCTATTGTATTCAATAATTGAGCAGGTGACTTCTCATTCAGAATACTGTACTTTACCTCTGGAGCAATGGCGGAGGCAGGGGATGGCCATACTGGGCCACGGCCCACCCCTGTCTCGGCCCAGATCCAAGTGAAAGTAAAGAAAAAAAAAGCTTTAGGCTGCATCTAAAGATTTGTTATATTTGGGCTCGGAGTAAATGTATTGGGCTCGGGGGAAGGGAAACCCAAGTCCAATAATAATACCCTAATCATCCTACCTCTATTATTATACCCGATTCCCAAGCCCATTAATTATTCATTCTGAAATATAAATTGTCGTACTTGTCTCCTTCCTAGCAAACTACATTCTCCCAATTGAGAATTTTGCAATTAAGAAAAAATCCCCAAATCCAACTCGAACCACAACCAAGATTTTGAAGTTTTCACTTTTCAGTTTTCACTCTCTCGTCTCTTCCATGTGGCGGCCGGACTCCAGAGTTCCTTTAGTGGCAGTTGGTGCCGTGGCGGTAGTCGAGTCTCGACGGTCTTCCACTCTTCCTCGTAGCACCTATGAGGCCATGAACTGCTAAGAATTCTTGACTCTTCGATTTTTTTAACAACTTTTCTTTCAATTTTTTGGGATTATTTTTAATTTTTCACTCTTTTAGACTTGTGCAAGTGAAATTTTTGCTGAGAAGAAACTAAAATTTTGAAATTAATGGAAGAAACTAATTTGGAAGTAGTTTTAGTCTTTTAGTTCTAGTCTTTGCAAGTGAAATTTTTACTGAAATGAAAGGAAGAAACTGAAAATTTGTATAACTAACTAATCAATGAAAAAAATAGTTAAGCTGCTGAATAACTCTGGCTAATGTTTTTATTTGTTAAGGTATGTTAAAAGGTATTTTATTTGTAATTTGCTATTAAGTTTTTGATAAATATTATAGATATAAAGTACTAATTGGATTTGTTAACTAAAAAACTAGCGAGTGATATAGCTGCTCATTTGGACAATATAATATGATGCAAATTACAACACGAAGCTATGGAGCATAACTAAAATTAGTAAAATCCTCCTATAGAATGTATTACTACATGGATTAATGAATTCAATCTTGTTCATGGATTCAAACTTAATTGTAGCTAACAACTTTCTAGCAAGAAAGGAAAAATCACATTGCATTCTTTATTAAAAGAGAGCTTGTTAGCAAAATAGTTATAGATCCTCTTATTAACAAATTTGCTAAATTAAAGAATCATCGCGTTCAACTTAACTTTTTAGTTTAGTGAACTAGACTTTGAGTTGTTGAATACTTTTTTTAATACACTTGACTTTGTGTAATCTTTTGAAAAATTAGTATTTACTTAAATAACTTTTTCAAGTTATTGGTCCGGCTCCCCCCTCTCTTGCCGGCTGGCTACGCCAGTGCTCTGGAGCAAAAGTCAATCTGATAGCACTGACTGTCTTTGCTTGCAATTCTTCCCAGTCAGAATCTTTCATGTCATCTGGCGTCTTATCCTTCAATGCTTTGTAAAGTCCTTGTTGCACGAGAAGATCTTCAACAGTACTACACCAAATATTGAAGTTGTTTTTGCCATCGAACAAGTCCACCTCAAATTTAGGTACAGCCATCGTCGTCAAACTGATCCTAGAGTTTGAACCTTAAACTATGATACCATTGTTGGGAAATATATCACTTTTCCCCATTCAAATTCAAGTAACCAAGCAACAGAAATAATAACAAGAATGAGCGTAAAATAGAGAAAAAAACAAATTTAACGTGGTTTCGTAAACCACCGACAACTACAGAAAGAGACCCTTTATTGATGAAGAAATTCTTTAAAAGCACACCACACAAAACTAGAGCACTCAAAACACGCCGCAAAACCCACCCGTACAAATCTCACTTTAGCTTTTCTCTCACTAAAAAAACTCTCAAAAACCACCAAGATTTGGCTGCCTTTTTCGTTGCTGTGACCTTCCCTCTGCTTTTAGTATCTCTTTTGGCTCGTGTTTTTAAATGCCCACGGGTCGACATATATATAACAAAAATAATCCTCGCTTAGTTCTAATTAAACTAAGACTTGTTTCCTTATTTTCCTTTTTCTTTTCCTGCACCAAAAGACAGCCCCAATTTATTCTACAAACCCCTCGTCTTTAACGATTAATTATTTTGAGTCAATTCTCAACAAAAACATAATCAGGTTACAATTGCTTCAAGCCATTAGTCGAACATCTGGAACTTGAATCTTTATAACACTAACTAATGATAAGAATTTGGTGTTGCTTTTGCAAGATAAAATGGTGGCTTTCACTCTTCATCTCTCTGTAATTTTTGAGTGCTTTTCGTTTTTTATCTTTTATTTTTTCTTTATTATGTTATAACTGATGTGCTCTAACTCGATAAATGTTGATTTATTTATTATGGATGAATTATTTTATGTTTTGTGTAGATTAACATTTTCATTTTTTTCTTTTTTCAGGAAGCGAGAAATAGGCGAATCTACAGATACTATCATTTAATTACATGGGGTATTTTTCTTTACATTTTTCAGATAAATTATAAGTAAAAAATAACCACAATTTAATTTTCTCCCATGATTATTTATTAATCAAAACGTACTAATATCAACCCATGATATTTTGGAGAAGGTCAAGCAATCAGTTCTTTTCGTTAAGTTCTAAATCAGTAGGGGAGCAACACATATGTTAGAGCTAGGATCAGTGACGTTACACAACCCGGTTAAAGTTCGTAATCTGTTGCCGGGCAATAGGTAAAGAAATTATTCTTTATTATTATTTTGTGAATTTTGATATATATATATATATATATTTTAAGATTTGAGGAAATGTTTTTGAGGTTGTTCTTGACGCGTGGTTTTGGGTCAGTTGGGTTTGTTTTATTAAAGAATGTGTAATAAGGTTTGTACAAACCGGGCATCTTGCTGTGGCTTTATAGTATTAATGTTCATTTTTGTGATGTGAGTGTACATGGATGATGAAAATGTATTGGTCACTGGAAACCGTCCTTTAAAAGTGCGAGTAGCTGGCACCATGGATAGAGATCTTTGTGAGAGTGTGTGTGAAAGCAGTCAATTTCAAGAACAACTTCTTTATAAATTATAGATATAAGTAATACATATTTTGATTTGCAATGTTATTCGTAAGTGGTTAAA
>CAVNYN010235013.1:0-15321 GCA_963692815.1 Nyctanthes arbor-tristis
CATCCAATAAAGTAAGTGTCCCTATTAATAGAAGGCCAGATGTTGAGCTCTGAGAACTCGTACCTATTACCATAATGATATGAACATATGGTACTAGAAAATTTCTCTTGATTTGAAATAAAATAAACATTTGTGATCCACTTGAAAACCAAATATATCTTGTTAATACTAAAAGCTCATATATATATATATATATTTTTTTTTTTTCCACTGGGGTTGGGGTTGGTGAAGAAGTGTGCTTGTCATACTTGGCTTTTGATTTTGATTGGATAGAATCAGCCAATAGTATTTAAATAATTATAAGTATGAATGACAATTAGTTAATTGATATAGTAGTTGATGAATTAAGGCCAATAGTTTATTTGTAATTAGTTATTATTGTTGTTATTATTATTATTATAATATTAATAATAATCCGCCCGTCCAATAGAATGCTTTGATTTAGAGGGCCAATCAAATGCTTTCATTATATTTATACTATCGTTATTATTATATTATTTCATTATTATATATATAGTAGTGTGACAAACAGAAGAAATGCAAATTAAATTACTTAAACCTAATCTCAATGTAGATTAGTCTAGAAATTAAGTGGTAATTGGTTGAAATTATATTAATTAATTAATCCAGTAGATAATCGACTTTCTCACATCAAATTGAATTGAGTGGTAATAGAATTATCTGGCTTCTTCTACACCCTTCTCGTTTAAAACTTTAGTTATCATGACCTTTATTTTATCTTGACAATTAATTTTATAAATTATAAGGTGGCATTATTTTATTTGAAGACGATTTTTTGAAAAATTAAAAAATACATTTGATAAGCCGTCATTTGACCAGTTGGGCACTTTAATTGCGTTTCACTTTTTTTTTTTTTTTTTTCCCTTTTTTCCCCCTCTTTTGTTGGATGGGGAGGGCGAAGGGTACTGTTGAATCCTATCAGCAGAAAAGGATCGAATATTGCTCGTAATTTAATGTTAGCTACTTGTAGGATGGGAACAAAGTAGATTTGAGATGAATCAAATTGAAGTTTTGATCGGTGTCCTACTCCGTTTTTCTTTTACTATATTTTTCATTTTTAAGTTTCTTTTTAAAAAATTTCACATTTACTTATTATTATTTTTAAGTTAAATAGTTTAATGTAGGGTGGATCGCAGTCACATAATCCACCTTGCATTGCGAACTTACGGATAAAAAAATTTTCATTTCATTTAGGGTGGAGCTCTACAAATTGTTCTAGAGCTGAATACCAATTTTGTTCCAGAGATGATATAAAATCAAACATATTTTGCTCTAGAGTCAGACGCTTGCATGACGTGTATTTAGGCTAACCGCATCAGTTGACATCAGGCCACGTTTATATGTATGATTGATTTGGCATGCCCAATTGCACGTCACGGAGGCATCTAGGTGTCAGACGTCTGATTTTATATTATTTTCCAATAAATCACAATTAGAAGTTGATGAAAAATTTTCTTGTAGCCGTGACAGGTACACGCCTTGTGACAAGAGGTTCCCCTCCCAGGGCGCGATTGACGACCTGGGCACATTCACTACTGGTGCCAAGTTGATCTCGAAATGCATCAAAATTTAGCTAGAAAAGCTAGAGTAAATCCCAAGAATAAAAGGGTGACAACAAGTGTTCCAGGTAGATATATACCTTTATTAAGGAATCATGCTATTTAGACATACAGAAAGACAAAAATATTTGAAATTGCCTTATTATCCTTGCATGTTATTTCAATAACAGAAGAGAGAGAAAACACCATTAAGGATAATAATGTAAATTTTTACGTCCTTTTGCCTACATTTTTGTCAACCCATTGGGCCAAATTTATTAAGGAGCCGGAGTGGGAACGATGTTAGTAAAATAAATATTGCAACAAAGCATAGGGAAAACCTAATGACAAAGGAGAACGTACCTCTTGCATCAATTTCTACTCAGTACTCACAAAATATAAAAAATAGGGATGAATACTGATCCAATCTATTTGGATCACTCAGGTTTGTATAGGTTGTGATATGACCTGTACTATGGAGAACGGATTTGAGAGAGAAAAATTGTATAATAGAAAAACTAGCACTTAAAGGAATGGAATAATATTCCCTTTCATGTTACAGACTCCCCTTCTATTTATAGGGGAAGAAAAGATGGGGAAAAAAATGTTACAAAGGGTTGTACATACACTGGATATAATAATCAACCCCAGTCAAGAAGTGAAGCGACCACTGGTAATCAATAATCATACCCGGACGACTACTCGAAATAGTCCCTTTACAATCACTCCTCCCACGGTATACATATATCATCATAAGCTCCCTCACTCTCATAACAAAGAAAATAGTATTTTTGTAGAGAGTGAATAAAAAGAAGATAAAGTAAAGTGATAGTGCTGACGTGAGGAATCAAAGTTAGTAACTTCATTACTCACATCATCCCCTTGGGCGATTTCAATTTCTAGCGATTCCACTTTCTAACGATCCCAATTTCTAGATATTCCAATTCATAGCGATGCCAATTTGTAGCAATGCTAATTACACAAAGCCCTATAGCGGCGACAATTCGCGGCAACATCAAAAGTTGTTACTACAGCATTGGCTATAGCAATGACTACGAGTCGCGGCAGTAGCCTAAATCCTATAGTGGCGACATCATATTGTCATTACTATAGGTTCTGTCTACAGCGGTGACATCATAATATCTATAGTAGTGACATTAAAAGTCGTCGTTATACGATTGGCGGGAAGATTTCCCGCCTTTGTTTTTGTATTTACTGACTACAAGTTGTCGCTGTAGGTAACATGTTCGTCACTATAGTTGTAATAATCTATATATATAATATATATTACAAATGCAAGATGTTAATTGAAAACTCATCTAGTCCAATTGGTGAGGTGCTTGTACATGAAGAGAATTCTTCAGTTCGAATCCTGGGGCGTATAGATAATGTGTTCCATTAATTAAAGTAGAAATACGTCGGGTTAAGGAGATGGTTGGGTTGGGCTGGGCCGATGATGGTTGGCCGGGTAAAAAAATTTGTGGCTTAAAACCGTAGAATTTATAGCAGCGACATTCATGTCGTCGCTATAAATGTCGTTACAATAAGGCAAAAAGTCGTCACTATAAGGCTATAGGTATAGGCCTATAGTAACAACATTCTCGCCACGAAAAACCGTGACAATAGGTCTATTGCAGCGACATTTCGGCCTGTAGCAACGACAGACAGTCTTTATTTGTTGTAGTGTTTATAGTGATTCTAATTTCAGTAGATGTCAATTTCAAGCGATGCCAATTTGTAGCGATTCTAATTTCAGGCGATGCCAACTTCAAGCGCTGCCAATTTATAGCAATGCCAATTTCATGCAAGCGATTACCGTCCCTTAGGGTGATTTTATACCATCCCTTTTGGGTGATTTCAAATGAGCGATTACCATCCCTTAGGACAATTTTTTACCATCCCTTTGAGCGATTTTAAATGAGTGAGTACCATCCCTTAGGGTGATTTTGACCATCCCTTTGGTGATGCAATATTAAAGCTCAACCTGGTGCTAACAGACTAATTAAACATTTAAGGAATCACGGAGTGCCTATGGTATTGGCTTCAAATTCTCCAAAGGAAAATATTGAAACCAAGATATCTTATCATCAAGGTAGGTTTATGTGCTGAAGTACTAAATACTCTTCTGATAAAATGATATTCTTCACTATGATGTACTTGGGAATTCTTTTTCTTTGATTAACTGAGCTGTTAACCATCAGTACTTAAAAAATTACATGTTGGAAAGAATCCTTTTATTTTATTATAGGAGATGATGAAGTCACAAACGGGAAGCCATCGCTTGAAATGTAGGATTTGTACCTGAAATGTCTTTCTCATGGAAGTTTCAGTTATAAATCAATTGTGTTACTGTTAATTTTTTTGGTGTATTCCTTATTGAAGATATGTTGAGGCTGCAAAAGGACTTAACGTCGATCCCTCTAGCTGTCTTGCCCTCGAAGATTCTCTGTAAACATAAAGTATCATGTTCCGTGGATTGCTGGATTTCTTTTAACGGCAATACATGATCACAAACAACGAATTGTCAATACTTGTCGTGAAACTATAATAATATCATGAGAAATCCTATCCTATGCAGAATATGTTAATAATTAGGAATTGAATCTTTTATTCAGAAAAAATTGAAGAAATACATGTCTCTTCTTTGCCAATGGCTTTGCAAAAAAAGTTTTATGTTCATGAGTAATCAAAGTGAGCAAGCGGTTGGAAGGCCTACGAGACCAGCATGCCGCCTGCTGCAACTCCGGCAGACTCTTCGGATGATCTTCCCCCATCTGCATATAGCGCTCAACCTCCCAGCTCCTCCCTAGCTAAAACCCCCCTCACACATTACCCTAAAAAAACTCCCTGAAAACTAAACTATCGCCTGAGTTTCTTGGCTTACAAGCTCCTGCGCGGAAAAAACAAAAACAGCACAAACCATCACACTCGCAAGCAAATGACCAATCTCCAGAAATTCCTTCTGAGAAAGAGTTTCCCTCTATGCCAGATGGGGTTTGTTCCTACTTTTTCCACCCCAGCCGTACCTTTTACCTCTGGCTATGAGGCTAGACACAGGTGAAGATACATCAATTCCCTATTCTTGCTCCTTGTTTGCATGAAGGTAAACCAGGGGTCGACTTTTCCAGTGAACAACTCCAGTTATTGGAAGAACCAGTACGGTTTGTTCTTGTGGGAACATTTTCCCACGCTAAGCCATCGATTGCTACTATTCAGTCGGAGATGAATAGGTTAAATTTCAATGGATATTATACGATTGGCTGGCTTGATACAAAGCATATTATCATACATTTCCAGTTAGAATGCGATTATCTTTGCACGTTTATAAAACCGATCTAGAAAATTCTGGGATCCCCCATGCGGATTCTTAAATGGAACAAGAACTTTAGGTTTGATAAAGAATCTCCAATAGTGCCTGTGTGGATCTCTCTTCTCGGACTGCCCTATATCTTTTTTCAACACTATGGTGCCATACTTTCTATAGCTAATACAGTTGGTAAACCACTTTGTGTGGACAAGGCCACAGCTCTTCTTATCCATCCAAGTGTTGCGAGAACCTGCATTGAAATTGATATATCCAAGCCTCTTGTAGATAAGATTTGGATTGGTATGGGGCAAGGAGCTTTTGGCAATCCATTGTTTATGAAAACAAACCAGATTATTGTGACTATTGCTTCCATCTTGGCCATGACTCCACAAAATGTATTCGGAAAAAGTTAGAGGATAAACCACTAATCCGAGATCCTTAAAAAGGCAAGGAGGTGGCAAAAAGTCAGTCGGAAGCTAAAAGTGGCGCGTTGCTCCCACACCAGCTTGCTGCTCCAGAACCTATACTAAAGGGTCAACTCAGCTCTGATCCTAGTGCTCTCTATAAGGAAAATCGAATGCAACATTTCTCTGAACCTTGCTCTTTGAAAGTGAATAAAGAAAGTTTTGGACAGAACAACAACAAATTCTAGGGTGAAGAAAGGCTGAAAGCTACAACACACTCAAGAAAGAAAGGCACCAGACTCCCAATTGAGGAAAAGTCTCAAAAGAGCGGGCAAGATAGTATTTTGATGCAGCCCAAAAAAGCTGTTTCCATTCCAAACGACACTGTCAACTCTAACGATGAAGAGAGTGTAAGAAGTGTAGAAGGTAGCGTTGAAAATCTGAGGGATTTTAATAGTGCAAGATACAGAAGAAGAATGGCCTAAAGAGGGAATGGGCTCAAGGGCCGATTTAGGCCCAGCTTGGAGACCAAATTAAAGCGGAATATGAAAGCATGGCCTAAAGAGCCAGTAAACCCAATACAACCAAAGGGCGGGAATGGGCTCAGGGGCGGATTTGGGCCTAGGCCACCCTTGGCCCTGGGATAGCCCAATTCCTGGCCTGGTCCAGTAAAAAATATGAAAAAAAAATTTGTCTGGTCTTTGGGCTAGGGGTAAGGGAATTTGGGCTAGGGGTAATCCAACCAAAGAGCCCAATAATAACCAAATTCTGGCCCAAGAAAATCCTAATCCTAATTCACAAAATCTGGCCCAATAATTACCATTGTTTCCTTGCGTTCCTAAATCCTAATTCAGATCAGTTGAATGAAATCCCTAGATCGGAAGAGCACACAAGCAGCGACCAACGAACTCATGCAATACGGCTGTCTCTTACGCCACACCGCATGCCGCATGCCGGCGGCAACCCTCCAGCACAGGTACAGCAATCCGGCGCTGCGCATTCTGCTGTTCTGCACTTCTGCTTCGCCACTTCGGTGCTTGGCTGCTTGCTTCCAGTTCCAGTTTCATCTCCATTTCTCCCGAGTCCCGTCCGGCAGTCCCTACAGCTCGTTTACGCCTCCAGGCGGGCGACAATTAGGCGGTCGACTTGGCTGTTCAACTTGGGCGGGCGACTTAAATTTGGGCCTGGGCTGTTCCTCTTCATTTGAAGACTTAAACTTTGGAGTTTGGAGTTTGGAGACTTTGCATTGTAGGTAATTTCAAAATTATAACTTCTAAATTCTAATTATAATTTTAAGTTCTAATAGCCAACAATTTAATATGGAAAATTGGAAGTGAATACTTGAATTAATGAATTTTAGATGTTGAAAGTTCCGCCCTTGTTGTAGATTGAAGTCTCTTCAACTTGGCTGTTCATTTGAAGAATTAAAGATGGGAGACTTTGGAGTTTGGAGACTTGGGACTTTGATTCTTTGTATTGAAGGTAATTTTAAAATTATAACTTCTAAATTCTAATTCTAATTCTAATTTTAAGTTCTAATAGCCGACAATTTAATATGGAAGATTAGAAGTTGCATACTTGAATTGCGGTACTTTGTCCTTTGGCTTTTGTGGATTGTGGTATTTTGTGCTTTGGTTGTTGTAGTTGTTGGCTACTTGGCTTGTTTCTCATAGATTTGTGCTTTGGTATCTTAGTTGATGTAGTTGTTGCCTTGTTGCTCATAGATTATTGGGAGATTTAAGTGAATTGAATGCCCTCAATAGTTCATTTAAATGAAAAATTTTCTAATTTATTCTATTGAATTACTTTGATTCTATAGATTACTTTGGTTGTTATTGAATTACTTTTGCTTTGGTAACTTGGTTGTTGTAGTTGTTGGTTTGTTATTCATCTATTGGGAGATTTAAGTGAATTGAATACCCTCATTAGTTCATTTAAATGAAAAATATTCTAGTTTATTCTATTGAATTACTTTGATTCCATAGATTACATTATGGCCGCACAACAACAACCTCCTAGCAAGAAAGGTAAAACTACATTGCATTCTTTCTTTAGGCCAATAAGAAAGGCAAAACTACGTAGCAATATGGATGATGACTTTCTTGTAGATAGTTTGACAATTTTTGTCGAAAGGGAGCTTGTTAACAAAATAGATATAGAGTGTGTGATAGATGAGTTTGCTAGAGTAAAAATCGTCGGGTTCAACTTATTTTTTAGCGCTAGCTTTTGATTTGTTGAACAATTTTTGTAATATACCCGACATTGTGTACTCTTGAAAAAATAGTGTTTATATAAATGGGTTTTTGATATTTTGGTCCGGCTAGGGGTAATGCGGCATGCTGGCTCCGCCCCTGAATGGGCTCTTATTGAGAAGGTTGGCCCAACAAATCAGCCTTATTACACCATAAGACATCTTGCACTAGTTGAAGATTTATCTGATCCAAATTCTTTCCAAACTTTAAGGGAAGCCAGCTTGCTGGTGGACAATGAGCAAGTGAATAAAGATCTTAGCTCCTCGGAAGAAATCGACAGTGACGGTGGGGCTTGGGCAAACAGGAGGCCATCTTCCCCCTCCAACATATTTCCATGGTTAATTGTCTCACATGGAATGTGAGGGGCATTGCAAAGAGTAATGCTCGTTCTAGGATTAATTTGCTCGTTCAAAAGCACAACATTAATGCCCTTGCTATTATCGAACCAAAGGTTAGTTCTGATCAAATGTCTAAGGATATTAGAATGTTTGGATTTCAGCAATATTATTCGAATCCAAATGGAAAATTTTGGTTGCTTTGGAAAGACTCTATCCTTTGTAACGTTGAACTCTCATCGGACCAATGTATTCATTCTAAAATGGAGTGCCCTGCCTCAAATTCTGGATTCCTCTTTACTGCCATCTATGCGGACTATTATTATGTTAACATGAGACTAATTTGGGATGAACTTCGTCACTTTGCAGATAAGATTGACAGCCATTAGCTGGTTGTATGGGATTTCAATGTGGTGCGATACACCACTGATAGAAGTGATAACTTAATTGATCGGTACTTACCTGTTAGGGAGTTTGAGGATGCTCTTTTTTACTGTGGGCTTCTAGACTTAAGTTCAAATGGATTTTCATTTACACGGTCAAATGGTAGGATATTAGAGAAACTTGATCAGATTTTGTAAAACTTGGAATTCTCAGAATTTGCAAAGTGTGCTAGGATATCTACTCTTAATTCTACTAGCTCAGATCATTGCCCTCTACTTATTAAGAATATTCCGTCTTCTTTCATTGGCCCTTCCTCCTTCCGCTTTCTTAATGTGTGGACTAAACACCATGCATTTTTTGGAGTTGTTCAGCATAGTTGGCAACAACACTGCGACGGTAATGGGATGTGGAGGCTTCATCAAAAACTTAAAAGGCTTAAGGATACATTGAAGAATTGGAATAAGGAGGTCTTCAAGAATGTGAAAAAACAAATAAGTGAAGCTGATTTTTTGGTGGATAAAGCTCAAGCGTGTCCAAGCTATTCTAACCTAAACCCTTATTTTTTAGGAAGAATTTTGGAAGGAGAAGGCAGCAGCACATTGGCTACAATGTGGAGATAAGAATAAAATATATTTTCATGCACTTGTTAATCGGAGGTAGATGAAAAGCAAGATTCACAGTATTGTATGGCAGAATAGGGAGCTCACATTGGAGGAAGAGATCTGAAATTCAGCTGTGGATTATTTTCAACAAAACTTCAAGGAAGAGCCTATTGATTCCGGATTTTCTTTCAGTAATCCCCAAATGTGTTACAAATGAGGATAATAATATGTTGATGTCTTTGCCTCTTGAAGAAGAAATCCATGCTACTATTAAAGACATGAATGGGGCTAAAGTGGCTGGGCTAGATGGCTTTATTGCCCATTTTTTTCAATGTTGTTGGAATATTGTTAAGACTGAAGTATGTAAAGCTGTGCAAGATTTCTTTAAGGGTCAGTTCATGCATCGAGCTTTCACAAGTACTACTATATGTCTTCTTCCAAAGAAGAATGACCCTCAACAATAGACGAACTTTAGACCCATCAGCTTGTGTACCATTTTCAACAGATTATCCTCCAAAATCATTGCAAATAGGCTTTCACTGATCCTCTCTAAACTTATTTCTAAAAATCAAAGTGGCTTTGTCAAAGGAAGGGAAATATGTGATAATACTCTTATTGCCCAAGAAATGATACATGCACTGAATAAAAAAGTGAGGGGTAACAATGTGGCCGTTAAACTTGATATACAGAAAGCTTATGGCCGCATAAACTGGAGTTTCTTATTCAAGGTGCTTGAAAATTTTGGCTTTTCTGGTGTATGGATCAATCTTATCAAACGGAGTATTTCTAGAGTATGGTATTCTATCTTAATCAATGGAAAGGCTGCTGGGCATTTTCTTAGGGAAAGGGACTGAGACAAGGTGATCCATTGTCCCCTGCACTCTTCATTCTCTCTTCAGAAGCTCTTTCCAGACAGTTGAACTTATATTTGGAGAGTCATCCATCCTGGAGTTTCAACTATGGAAGGAAGATTTGTATCTCTCATATTGGTTTTGCTGATGATATTATCATCTTTTCAAATAGAGACAAAGGTGTATTGAGGCAGTATCTGACATCCTGACTAGATATCAAAGAGCATCTGGACAAAAAATTAGTGAAAATAAGAGTGGATTCCTAATTAGTCACAAAACATCTACTGCTTAAGGCAAAATATTAAAGAAATTACTTGTTTTGCTCAATTGGACACCCCTCTTACCTATTTGGGAATTAAGCTTCACAAAGCAAGAAGTAAAAGGTAACTTTTCATGCAACTAGTGGAATAGATCAAGAGGAGAGTGTCGGGATGGGAAATAAGGATTCTTTCACCTGGTGCTAGACTTACACTTATCAAGAGTGTGCTTTCTTCTATTCCAATTTATACATTACAAGTCACAAACCCTCCTAAATAAGATCGGAAGAGCACACGTGTCCATAATGGAAAAATTCTTTTTTGGGGAGGGGGTTCTGATAAGGAAAGAAAATTCCACTGGGCAAAATGGAGTAAAATTTGTAAACCTTTGATGGAAGGTGGAGTTGGTATTCGGAGAATTCAAGAGCTCATTGATGTATTCTCAATCAAACTATGGTGGAAATTCAGGAATAACAAGAGTCTTTGGGCTAATCTAATGAATGATAAATATTGCAAAAATAATCACACCTCTTTCGTTTCAGTTAAACCAATTGACTCTGGCATTTGGAAATGCTCAAAGGTTGTGAAGTGATTGCTGAAAAATTCATTGGCTCCAAAATTGGTGAAGGAAATATTTGCTTCTAGCTGGATCAATGGGTAAGGGAAGATACACTGAAAGACAGATTACCATCTTATACTCATAGCAATTGCACTATCAAGGAGTTTTTCAGAAATGGTTCATGGGATTGTGAAAAATTAATTCGCTATATTCCCCTAGAGGTAACTGAACACATAAAGCAGATTTCGCTGGATACCTCAAAGAAAGATTTAGCTATCTGGAAGGCTAATTCATCTGGTACTTTCTTCATAAAAAGTGCTTGGAATCTTGTTAGAAAGGCTTGCACTAGACAATTGTCTTGTGCTATTATTTGGCAAAAATCTATACCGCCTAAGATTAGCATTTTTATGTGGAAGCTTTGGAAAGGATAGATCCTCGTTGATATGATGATTAGTCAAAGATTAAATTTGTGTATTACCTTTAAGTGTCAATGTTGCTCCCAGATTGAAACTATTGAACATTTGTTCTCGAATGGCAAGCTGGCCAGCAAGGTTTGGGAATATTTCTTTGCAAAATTTAAGATGACAAAAACCATTGTGAACTCCACCCAAGTGGAACTTCAGCTTCTCGATGTGTTTCTTCAGAGATACGCTCAATGGACCGGCAAACATGGCAACCGCTACTCCCCAACAGTGCACCTGAAGGCAGCTCTAGACATTATTCTTGAGCCGTACCCCTATGCAAAGGCTTGGTATCCATGTCTGTCCTCTTTTTCGGCCATGAAACAAGCACTCCTAAATGCTGACATTTTTGAGGAGGAGCACGACGAATGTATCCCAGAGTCTATCCTGCTAAATGTTCTTGAAGACTACAACATCTTCAAAGTTCTCTTCCCTTACACTCCGCAAAGACAACTAGGTAGACGACTATTCTTCAATCGTATCCAAAAGGAAAACTTTGCCTATTTGTGTGTTTTTACCAATTCTCGCGTGGAGAGGCTTGGTTTTGGAAATCTTCATGATGAAGATATTGATTTTGTACCGTAAAATGTTGTGGTTGGCCGATCTAGATGGGTGATGGGTTCCATTTGTGCATGGGCAAATTGGAAGGATTATGTGAATGCTGATTTTCCTTAATCTACTTTGTTTTCTGGGTGCAGGTGTTCCTAGTGGCAGCCCAACTTTCTCCCTTTTCATGGCTTCTGTCGTTCCATGTTGCTTTCCATTTTCTGGGTGTTGCTCTTTAGTTCTTTGATTGTTTCTGTCTATTTATTTTGTAGTGTCTGTCGTTGTGTTTTGGGCTCCTTGTTAGACCCTTTGGTTGTGTCTTTATTTTCCAGAATTGTAGTGTCGTTTTGGCCTGATGGTTGGTCATGGGCCCTGTAATGTTCCTTTGAGATCGGAAGAGCACACGTTTTCTTAAAAAAAAAAAAAATTCAAAGTGAGCAAGCTTCATTTTCATATTCTGATGTGAGAATGCCTTTTTGTACACAGGCCAGGGGTAACTGCGTTAAAGGCTATTGGAATGGAAGTGGTTGCTATCCCATCCATTCTTAAACAATCCCATCTTTTCACCTCTGCAGATGAGACCATTAATTCTCTTCTAGATCTACAACCAGAAAAATGGGGATTACCTGCATGTGAAGACTGTCAGCCTATGCTAATTTTTGGTTTTTTGGTAATATATCTAATGGCCCATGGCTTTGACAAAGTGATAAATTTAGAGGTAGAAGGTAGTTTACCAATAGAACCTTGGTACATTATTGGGCCTGTCATTAAGGGCTTTAGACGTGGCTCGAAAGTGCTTGGGATCCCTACAAGTTTCTTGACTTCTACATTTCTTAAACTAAACAAACTAAAATTTGTTTATGCATATGTCATCTCTACATCACATTTATTGTAACGACCCGCTCTATTATTTTCAAAGTTTAATTTTTATCCGTCAAAATCAAAGGTTGAATAGTCAAGTCAAGGTCAAAATTAAATAGATCGGAAGAGCAAAATTTAAGTTAATAAAGGATTTAAGAAGAAGAATTAAATGTTGAAGGACTTATGGGTAAATAATATTTTGTCAATGACCAACTTACAGCAAGCAAGAAGTTGAGGGACTTTGGGTGCAATTTTCCTATATATAAATAATTTCCCTTTCATTTGGGGACATTATGCATTACATACATACACACGCATAGAGCATGTAGCTTTCGGCTAGAAAAAAGGAAAAAATGGGAAGAAAAAGAAAAAGAGAAGGAAATGAAGGGATTTTGACCTAGTTGGTATGGTCTGACATTGGGCTCTCGATTTTCTTATGCAATTTCATATAGGTAAGTCAAGAAATTATTTCTAGGGTTTATGTATTTTTTTATGGGTGTTAAATTTATGGTTTATTCCTATGATTTGGGACTAAATAATTGGTGTTTATGTTATAAGTATGATGAGTTTTAATTTTTAGTTCCCATTATATATTGTGGTTTGTTTTTCATCAACCCTAGAAATTGAGAAATTGGGTAATATTTGATGATGATATATTAACAAAGTATGGAATAATGTGGTTGAGAATTGTTAATTTGAAGTTAAAAAGTGTTTGTAGTGATTTAAGGTAAATGGACATGTATAGAAATGTGTTTGTGAAAATATCAAGGTGGAAAACTATTATGAAATGAATGTGTTTGATGTTATTGAGAATTTAAGATTTTATGTATTATTATGAATAAGTAAGGTGTTATATTGTGATATGTTTCACAGTGTTAGACTACATTATGTATAGGTCTTGAGACCCATCGTCATGCATACATAGGCTTTGGGCCGTGTATAGTGGTGTTAGCCTTTGGGGCTTGCTCTGCGCGAGTATGACTATGTTATGTTATATGCTGAGAAGTATGCTTTGTACATTGAGATTACTCTGTACAAGTAGGTTACTGCTCGGTGGTACTATTGGTAGATTTTATAATGATTTTTTAAATGAATTGATTCTCATCATCTAGCATTTTAATGATTTCATGATGATTCTTGACATGAAACGATTTCAGCAATATTATCAGTATTTCATGGTAAGTAGCTTTTGGTATTATTTAAGTAAAGAAAAATGTTTCTGAACCTCATTCAAAATTTCATAGCATTTTAAATTTTAGCTATATATTATCAAGTTCAAGAGATTTTCAAAAATAATTAATATGGAAAATATATATATATATATATATATTTGCAAACTTATCCACTCACTGAGTTACCAGCTCATAAGTTTTATAACGTTTTTCTTATAGGGAGGATCAAGTTTGAGCATCTATTGGATTACTTGTGGAATTCTCAGCTAGCCATATTGTATTGCATTCATTTAATATTTTCATTATATTTTTAAGCATAGGTGTTTGATCATAGTTGGAAATTTAACTTTCATAAGTTAATTATTCAGAATTATTCAAACCTTGCGCAATTATATTTCTATACATGTATTTTGGTATTTATAATTGTTTGGGTTCTAAATATGATGAAAAGTGCTCCAATTTTCATGATTTGGTAATAAATAAGTTTGTTGAAGGAAAAATCGTGATGTGATACGGATCCCAACCAATTTTTGAAACAGAGCTAAGACAAATAAATTTAATGAAAATTTTGAATATATGGCCAAAGGAGGCATTTTGGAGGCTTTGGAGGCTTTTTTTTTATACTAAAATTGAAGCTTTAGAGCTCGACTGAAAATTTGGGATTAAATTGTAGATGTTGAATTTGGGAGTTCATGACTTGAGATAATTGAAGATGAGTCAAAGTTGATCCTTTTAGTTGGGAAAAGATTCAAGGCGCCAAGAATTGAGCTTGAGGGTCAAAACAGGGCACAAAAATTAAGTTTCGAGTCGATCTGGAGCAAATCAGGAAGTTCAGAGACTTACTGTGCAATTCTGGAAAAAAGGGCCATACGGCCGCACAACATGATGAAAAAATCTGCCGTTTGGGCAGAATGCTGGGGGCAGGCGCACCCAACAAATGGTATGGCCGCACCAATCTGTATGCCTTTTCCACCCGAGTTTGGAGCCTATTTATGTCTTTTTTTTCTTGTAATTTTCTGTGTTCCAAACACTCTCTAGTATAAATAGGACCCTTTCATTATCAATTAAGGTAGGCTTGTATTCAGAAACACAAATGGTGGCTATGATATTCTCTTTCATTTTCAATGTTCTTCATTGAAAGTTATAACTTTTAAGGGTTCTCTTGGGATTTTGATCCTATATCTTGAGTGCTTTACTTTTGGGAGATTAGGGTTCTTATTCCTAGTTTTATTGGGGTTGGTTTTTGATTGAGTTCAAGATAAAAATCCTACCAATCTTTAGCTTTCTTGAGAGATTGCCATTCTTGTGGGGTTTCTTGGTCCAATACCAAGGGGGTTCACATCAAATCATATCTATTTCATTTTATTTTATATGATTAGTACGGATGAGGTAATTTATATTTTTAGGTTGGAAATCTCCAATTTACAAGCAAGACTTTATCAAAATTTTTATGAAATTTTCTTATACCAAAAGTTTATGTAGTATCAAGACAAGTTTTTAGTTTGTCTTGGCGGTGGATCCCGGTTAAACGGGTATCCATCATCGACGCACGCTACGTGTCAGATCTAGTAGGATAGCTTGGGACGGGGCATGTCATTTACGGTGTATAGATGTATAGATGGGTGTCGTTTACCTATTTTGCTTGTTTTCTTTCTTTCTTTATTTTTTTTCAGGGTCCCCGTGTTTGAATCTCCTAGTTTTTGTTTGATTTGATACAATGATAACCTAACAAGAAGCGCTTATATTTCAGCCAATTTATCAACAGAAGCTT
>CAVNYN010235014.1:0-19257 GCA_963692815.1 Nyctanthes arbor-tristis
CAAGGTAAGGGTATATAGTACTTTCGGCTCAAGACTAGTATTAAGGGGTGTAAGGAAAGAAAAATAGGCTATAAGGCTCAAAGGGGGTTATGCAAAAGAGAATTAATTAATAAGGTAGGCTTTTTGGCTCAAGTGGTTACTCAAGAAAGAGTGCCTTAATCATTTTTATGAAATGCATGTAACAATGTAGCCTCAAAGAGAAATAGAGCAAGTTCTAGAGATGCAGTCACATGGACGAATATCACACAAGAACAAAGAAAGTGAGACTGAATAAGATGTGTTAGTCTAAGGTTTAAAAATCTCACCAGGTTAAATTTGTTAACCTAATCCAGTCATAACCAATTCTAGGCAAAGCAAATAAATAAAAGGTGTGAGTACACTAATTCAATCGTGTTATGAGTCTCTCCAAGCCAAAAGCACAAATTTATCTCTCAAAATTTTCTATATATTTATTTTTTTCTTGCATTGCCTAGGATCCTAATTCCAGCAAAGCAATGCTCCAGTAAAATCCAATACTTCAAAATCATTAGTTGCTTCCTTATATGTTCACAAAACAAAACATAACACGTGAAAAAATAAAATTCTTCCGACTGCATTTTTTTCCTCTACTTAACACAGAGACAACTAAGCATAAAAACATAGTACTAGACGAACAATATGATTAAAACTACACAATTTAAACTTAAATACTATGCAGGTTTAAATTATGGGCCAAGAGATAGTAGAAACATTCATCAGCCATATAAAATAGTTATCACATAAACAACTCCCCCCACACTTAATTTCACTATTGTCCCCAATGTTGAACAAGAGCACTCATAGGGAGTAAAGGGTTAAGAACTCCTTGGGGGTATAGCTGATGGTGAGTCTGGATCGTGATCTAATGGGACCCATTTTCCTTTTTGCTGTGATGCCCTTAATTTCTTTCACGTGTTTAATTGGCCATGAGTCCACACCAAGTAACTTGCTCAAATTTACAACTTTTACTGAGCCATATTTTGACATATGAAACTACACAATATATATTGCATCATATTCAAATTTCATGCCAAACGGAGTTGAAATAGGCCAAACGGGGAGGGGACGTACTGAGCACCCAGTAAGGACATAACTGTGCAGTGGCAAATTCAACAATGTATAACATGCACACAAGAGAACTTTGACCAAGCTATCTTGTGGGGATTGAAAGTTCATATATTGGTATAGCGTCACACAAAATTTCATGAGATTTGGAGATCATTTAAGCTAGATGAGAGGGGGCCAAAATTGGAGGGCAGTTGCTGTCCTCCCTTTTAAAAACAGCCATATGTTTCATTTTTTCTAAATCATGATTATTCTTAACCGTGCACATGTCTAATTGATGCGTCAACACACCCAACATATTCCATAATATATGCAAACTAACTCCACAAAGATTCAAGGCAATTGACACAATGAAAATTCGTTCAAGCATTCTATCGAGCATATGAAAGGCAGCGTTTAACAAGCTTTTTACGACCTAAATTGGGATTAAAGGTCAAGCATTCTCACCCAACATTGATGCATTACCTAGCCCAGCATCTACTCAAGCTCAAAGCATGAAGAGAACAACATCAAGCCAAACATCCCAAAGAAATTCAAGCGGCAAGCTCGGCAGTTAGTGCAGGGGCGAGGGTTTGAAGCTGAATTTACACTTAAAATTGAGTTGCAAAACTAATTTGGTGTGCATTTATCATCTTATCTTCAAGAATTCGAGTAGAGCAAGCAACAAAAACCCAGAAAATCATGAAAGCAAATCGTGGGACTTACCTTGAGGGAGTCGACCGAGTGCAAAAACGATTTTAATCCAACAAAACCCAAGCCAATAGTTACCTAGCTCGCTTAGTTCCTGAATCCTACTGCCGCGTTGGGGTGTTTTTGGTTCATGAAAAGGAGGAATTGTGATGAAACATAGAAGTAGCAGCAGCGAGGATCAGAGAAGAGTGCGTGCGTGTGCTATGCGGGTGCATACCGGGGGAGGGGGTTTGGGTGCTGTTTCGGGTTATGAAATTTAAGCTTGATTTTTTTTTTTAGTGGACGAAATTTAAGAAAAACACAAAGTTAAAATTGTAATCCTAGCATCCTAAACTTAAGTTAATTTTACTCCTAAAGTATTAAAATAAAATGCAAAAATTAAAGGAACAAAGTTACCGGGTGGGTTGCTTCCTACCAAGCGCTTGTTTATAGTCCCCTCCGATTTGCATACTATCAGGAAGATGAACCTCTTTTGTTTTACATGTCCAAACCCGGACCTTCTTCTTCTTTTTACCTTTGACTTCACTTTCTAAACCAGAATCTTCCTCCAATTTTCTTTATGATCAACTTTACCAGTAATATGCTCAATTCGATATACCTCTTCCTGATTAGATGATTGTTCAATTGGCACAAAGACATTAAAAGTGTCTTGTTCTTCTCTAACCCTCAAGATGAGCTCTCCTTTTTCAACATCAATTAAAGCTCGATTAGTAGCTAAGAATAGTCAGCCTAAGATCAAAGGTAAATTCTGGTCCTCTTCAATGTCCAAGATAAGAAAATCGACCATAAATATGAATTTGCCCATTTTGATGAGCACATCTTCAACCACTCCATGTGGATATTTAATGGACCTATCCGCTAACTGTAGAGAGATATTTGTAGCTTTTGCTCTTCCTAGATTTAGTTTCCTGTACACAGATAAAGGTATAAGATTAATACTTGCACCTAAATCACACAATACATTATCAAAATTAAATTGTCCAATAGTGCAAAGTATTTGAAACTCCCAGGATGTTCTAATTTTGGAGGAATTTGTTTTACAAAATTGCACTACTCTCCTCTGTCAAAGCTATAGTCCCGAAATCTTCTAACTTGTTCTTATTGGAAAGAATTTTTATCATAAACTTGAAGTATTTAAGTATCTGTGCTAGAGCTTCTGCAAATGGGATGTTTATATGCAAATGTTTGAATACTTCAAGGAATTTTGAGTACTGTTTATCCAATTTATGCTTCATTAGCCTTTGATGATATGGAATTGGAGGCACATAAGCTTTTACATGTGGTCTTTCTGTTTTTTCATGTCTCACTGACTTGTCCTTTCCAACTGGTCCCTTTTTTTGTTAAGATTGCTCAACAACTTTTGGCAGCAAGTTTTCCTTCTCAACTAGCTTTTCACTCTGATTTCTGGCAATTGTAATCCACTTCTAGCTGTGATGGCATGTAACTGCTCTCTTGGATTAACTTCTGTATTACTAGGCAGTGTTCCTGGTGTTCTAGTTACCATAGCCAAAGCCATTTGGCTCATCTGAGTCTCCAAGTTCTTTATGACTGCGTTTTGGTTCTAAAGAGTATGCTCAGTCTTTTGCATGAACTGATTATTTGCCTCCATACACTTACTGAACAAATTTTCCAATGAACTTATCCTCTCCTATTGCTGATTAACACCTGGTGGTCTCACAACTGGTTGATTCTCTCGCCATGAAAAGTTCGAGTGGTTACGCCATCCTGGGTTATAAGTTTGAGCATAGGGCCCTGTTTGTTGCTTCTGATTATTCCCAGTGAACATCACTTGTTCATCCTCAAATGTGTTCACAGGGGAAACTGGGCAAATAGTAGTAGCATGATTTGCACAACATGTCACAAACAGCTGAAGACTGAACCATATTAACCGATAGCTGTGCAAAACTGTCAATTTTCTTTACCAACATTGCAAATTGTGCAGACAGAGATGTGAATGCATCTACTTCATGAACTCCAACTCGAGACATTGGTCTATCTAAATACCATTGGTAGCTGTTAGCTGCCATCTTCTCAAAAATTTCAGCTGCCTCTTCATAAGTCTTATCTATGAGTAAACCCCTGGCTGCTAATACTTCATGTCTCTTGTTCTTATCAGTCAACCCATTGTAGAAAGTTTGTACAATGAGCCAATCGGGGATACCATGATTTGGGCATCTTCCCAACATGTCATTATATCTTTCCCATGCCTTAAATATCCTTTCCCCCTGACTCTGACTGAATAAAGTAATCTCTCTCATGATTTTCAAAACTCTACCCGATGGAAAGAATTTATCCATAAACTTCTGTGTCAGATTAGTCCAGGTAGTGATTGAATTTGCAGGCAAAGTATAATACCAAGTCTTGGCTTTACCATCCAAGGAGAATGAGAATAATTTCATTTTGATTGCTTCAACCGGTACTCCATTCATTTTGAACATCTCACAAATTTCCTCATATTTTCTCAGATGTTCATTCGGATCCTCTTCTGGCAAACCATTGAACTGCACCATTTATTGAACTAGTTTGATAGTCCCTGGCTTGATTTCATAATTTACTGTAGTTATAGATGGTGGAACTAACAAGTCAAGCTGTTTCCAATGGTGAGCATGATATACTCTCTCAAGGGCCTGTTTATGTTCGCAGCTGGCGCATTCGCTGGAGCAACTTGATTACCATTACCTAGAGCCACTGGATTATCATTATCACCTACTACTCTAGCCATCTTTTATACAAATTTTTATTGTCTGCATCTGGCTCTGAAAGCCCTTTCAATCTCCCGGTCGTATGCTTGTAAGTCTTCACTCACTCCTGTGCATGCAAATCTGTAAAACAAAATATAAGTTTCAAGCCAAAGCAAAATTGAATACTATCAATATTAAATTTAGTTCTCCGACAACGGCGCCAAAAACTTGTTCGGTGAATGTGTGTGTGAAATTCGCAAGTGTACGGGTCGAATAAGTAATAGAGTGGACAATGAGTCCGGATTATCGTTCCCACGAGGAAAGATTCAAGTACTGAACACTCAATTCACGCTATAGTTGAAACAATTGCAATGTTTGAGTTTGTTGTAAAAGTAAATAAATAAATAAGAATAAAATTAAACTAACTAAAAAGAAATAAATAATTTCTGAAAGTTTTCTTCAAGATTGATGTGAACTTGGGACTCACAACTTCACCACTATAGATTCTTCTAGCTACCAATTCATTGATTCAACAAAAACCAATCCTAATTAACAATCAAGCTCACGTAATTAATTAACTACTCCCCTTGAAGTTAGCTAATCCTACTAAATTAGGCCCTCTCGCCTATCTCTAAGTGAGCAGGTTAGCAACCCTCTTAAGTGCGTTAATAAGAAGAAACTCATGCAAATATCCCCGAAGTTCAAATTACGTGAAAGCACTAACAACAAGCAAATCTCTTTGTCTTGTCTAAATTAATGTCTTTTATCGCCTAATCTAATTCATGCATTCCTCTCTCGAGTTCAACACAAACCAATAAATATTCAAAAATTCGCGCAGCAAATAATTGAAAGCCATACAATACAACGATAACGAATAACTAGAAACCAACTTTTAAGCATTTGAATCAACAAACAAACAACTAGGGTTCACAATAGGGCTACATTGTTCGTCCCAAGAAAAAGAATTAGCTACTCATAGAATTGATAAAATTAAGCATAAGAGAGTAGGAATCCATAACCGGGTTTTGATGAATAAGGCTGGAAAAAAAGAGTATTGCACTAATATCCTTCAATCCAAGACTTTTCTTCAAAAACCAACTCCAAACTTGCATGTAAATTCTCCAGGAACCTAACTAATTTAATGTATATGTCAAGGTCTATGTGAATACTAGGCTAGACCCCTTTTATAAGGTCTAAGAAAACCTAAGAAACGGGTAAAAAATCGTGCGTAAGGTTTACCATAAAAGGAATCATAATTAAACTAGAAAAATAAGGAAAAAAATCGCGAAAATCAGCCCATGCGGCGGCATGAGGGAACTATGCGGCCGCATGGGCCTCCCTCATGGTCGCATAGGCCAAAACATGCGCCCGCGCCTAGCCCATATGATGGCTGCTGCATTGTTTCTGGTAGTGCATGAGGCCGCATGCGTTGTCAATGCGGCTGCATGACTTCTGACATTACCCTTCTCGTCCTTCATCTTCTGACTTTGTTCGTTTTGACCCCCAAACTCTGTAATTCATGCTAAATTGGTCCGAACTCGTTCCAAATTGTACTTTTCGCTCCCATCTTAGGTTTGAACCTACAATTAACCAAATTAAACGTAAATACACACTTTTAAACACAAAACCACACAATTGACAACATGTAAAGAGGATTTAAACAACACAATTAAACACCTATCAAACACGACGGTGGAGGTGGAGGAATAGATTCAACACTTGTTCCTAGATTTGGTGCATATTGGGTTTCTCCAACTTCAATATCCAAATCCATATTTTTATCTGCAAAAATGAGAAGGAATTTAATAAATAAATACAATATGGAGAACAAGGGAATTAAAATTTGTAAATAGAGAAACTTGTAATAGAGATTTGACTATGAAGTCATGAGCCACAAATCTGAGATGCAAAATTGAATAAATGATTCTCTTCTATGGCATGCATACAGCTGTGCAGAAATATTGGAAAAAAAAGAAATACATATATGAAAGATATTTTCCAAGTTATATTTCCAAGCCAAAACTTTTTAACAATGCTGAGACACAAAGAGCTGACAATAAAATAAAAAATAAAAAAAAAATAAAAAAAAAACCAAGTGAGGAACCATGAAGCCAGTGTTTCACTTTAAATAGAAATTACAGAGAATTCTAAACCACAAAATTGCAATGCTTTCCGAATCAAAAGAATCCAAGAAGCATGCATTTGTTCCAAAAAAAGATTTGAAACATTTAACATACTGCACAGAGTGGATAAAATTATCTAAACAACTTTATTTTAGCGCCCTCTTCATCTAGGAAGCACGTTAGCTAACGAGTCAAAAGTGAACTTTTTCTTACCTTATTCTTGGTTCATGCAATTGTTGCGAATGCTTCACTAGCCTTTTCTTCGCTGTCCATTTCTGGCTAATCTGGTACCAGTGCACAAAACCTGAAGTCAAAGTCATCCCACCACATAAGATTAGAGAAAAGAAGAATGCCAATCATGAAAGATCAGTGAACAAGTTTATTTAACAAAAACAGGTCTAGGAAAATTTAATGGTACAAATTCAACCATTAATCGAACCTCTCTATCCATTAAGCGAACATCTCAATCCATAGGTAATGATAGCATTGTTAAGTAAGTAACGTAACAACTTTTTACCATCCTTAAAATTTTAAATGAAAAAATTGGACCACTCTATGTTACTTAATAAATTGAACATCCCAGGAATATACTAAACACCAAATTCATGAGTTGTAACGTTCAGTTTCTTCAGAATACTAAACATGTTTAAATATTAGATAACCCGTCAATTATAAAGTTAATGTCGGTCATATATAAGACACAAACATAACTTTTTTAGGTGTAAGGTCTAATTAGGAAAATGTAACATTTATCTATCCAATTGAAAAATTTTGCAGTTATCTTAACACTGGCGACCCAAGAGGCACATATTGGCTACTGGCAGAGTGCACATAAGAAGAAACATTGCAAATTATTATAAATGATAGTCAAGCAAACAACATAAGAAAAAAATGTAACAAAAAAATCCAACCTATGAGTTAGAATCAATTCATAATGCAGCTTTATAAGATCAAGAAGCCAAAAATGTTAGAAAAATTCCACCATTAGAACTACATCCAGTGCTGGCATAGAGCATTGGTTGAGGCAAATTCTTGAGCATAAAGCGCTGTCGTTGAAAAATTAGACCATGATAAGCAATTTGAACCAAGTAGATTGTACAAAGAGCTACCTTATTAGAAGACCTCTTTTGAGCTTTTCCTTGCACAGTAATGTTAGAAGGCGAGATCAAATTTATCTCGGATCAGTCTTTGCTTTCTCAAGTAAGTTTTTTAAAGGGACAACCATGAAATTGCTGCTGAAACAGAACCAAAGAAAACTGGGAACGGAATTGCATTATCAATGGCAGTTGTCCACCAGTAGAGCTTGAAACTGAACCATCAATGTAGAGTTGAAACAACAATCGAAAATCCAGACAGAAACTGAAGAAATCGAACTTGAGAGTGACGATGAAGATGCTAATTGAAGAAAAAAATTGCTGAAGATGCAAATTGGAGATCAACAATAAACAATCATTTGTGAAATTTTAGGGATTCCACTGGGAGTCTGGGATCGTGTATGAAGAAATTTAGTTGGGCTTTGGCTGATTCGGTTTAGTCGGTTTTATTGTGGTTTTAATAAAACCAGCCCAAGCCACAGTAGTTAAAGATGAAAACCAAGATATTAAAACCAACCCAACTCACTCTTTTTAAGAGACCAACCCAACCCAACCCATAGTGGGTTGGTTTGGTGGGTGGGTTGAGTTGGTTTTTTAGAAATTTGCCCACCCCTACTTAGTTGACATAGTAATATTTCTGTTCCATAATCTGTTTTAGATTATGTATGTTGTATGTAGGAGATAAATTGCTAATAAAAAAAAGGACTGTACTGACTAATATTACACAACTTACTTATCTTTTCGCTTACTTCAGCCTAAGTAGTTAAAGAAAAGCCAGTTAATTACACTATGCAAATGTCACAAATATTACACAACTCAATTCATGTGCACGACATATCTTTTAAAGTTAGGCTAACCGTAAGTTTAGGAAAATTATTGAAGTTTTTATAACTACATGATAATGCTATATAAGTATCATCGGAAATGACAAAGTTAGAAATTTATGAAATATTTTCCTATCTTTATTATTGATACAGCTCTAGCGAGGAAAAAATATGGAGAAAATGACCACCTAGAGGCCAGTAAAAGACTTAGAGGCATCAATTTTATGTTTACAACTAAACACATTAATTTGGGCAGTGTTATATAGGAATATAATAAACTATAAAACTGTTACAAAAATTACAGACCATTGTCAATGCACACATATCATTTCGAATTAGGGTAAAGCATATAGATTAAAAAAAGAGTCTTGAACCTTTTTTATAATTGTACACACTGCTGTCTAATTATGCTACCGATCTGTTAGATTTAGGAAATTGTGAAATATTTGCTCGTATTTTGTATTTATAGACCTCTAGTTTAGAATTTAAAAAATATGGAAATAATGACAATTTCGAGTCCAATAAAAGATTTGGAACCATTAATTTTCTGTTTAGAACCAAACACATTAATTAGAACAGTATTACATAAGAATATATAATATACTTTGAAAATGTCAAGAAAATTACAGAGGTTCCTCAGTGTACACTACATATCATTTCAAGTTAGGCTAAGCACAATTTTAAGAAAATAATTGAACTTTTTATAACAATGCAAACTGATTTATAAGTATTATACGAATCGTACGAATTGTTTAAGTCAGGAAATTGTTAAACTGCATATTGTATTTAGAATTCATAGAGCCCGATAAAAGACTTAGACCCTGTAATTAATTGCTTACAACCAAACAAATTTATCATACCAGTATTACATAAAAATATAATAGCTGAGTATATAATAACTGAAGAGGAAAAGGAGATACATTATGTCTGCTACCTTGCCCTGCATTAATAGTATGGCATCTTGAGTGTCCCAAGTTCATAAAGGAAATTTTAAATTTTAGAAGCTTAGAACATGGGAGAACACATTATAAGATTAATTTGTTGCCTGAAGTGCCCATCCTTATACTTGAAACAAATGAATTAGGACAAATATTTACCGTTGACTCCACATTTAAAACAGAGGCTGAGGAACTTATTGTAGTCTTGCCCAGTATATACTTCCCAGAATTCAGCTTCTGTAGAACCACCGTACCCCTTTCTCCATATCTCTAGTTCTGTTGACATTGTAAACTTTGAAAAAAAAAATCACCAAAAAAAAAAAATCAATATAGTAGGAATTGGAATATAAATCAAATAAATGGAAAGAAATATTTACAATTTGCACCCTTCCTTTGTTCATGTACTATGCTTACTGTTTGTGAGTGTGCGTTGGTTTGTCATTTTGGTAAGTTGTATTGTAAATTGTAAATTAAAACCCTGTCCATTTTGCAAGTTTTCTAGCCAAAAAATTGAAAATGTTCAATTTTCCATGTCCATACTTCCATGGAAATAAGGTAACTATCCTAAACTCTGCCAGCAGATTGTAATCTTTACTTTTCTAGTTATGTGCAATGTTTTTGCGTCTGATTGTTCGGAAGTAAAACACTTTGCAAAGGTAGCATTACTTCTGCTGCATTTTGCAAGGAACAACACTAAAGCTGTAAAAAAAGGGAGGCCAAAAATAGGGGAAAAAAAGGAACAACATAGTTGTCTGACTCATTTACCTCCTTACAGCAATGGTGTTCTCATTAGACTGTCGTCTTTTTGACGGTCTGATGTTGAGTTTCTTCATATTTGCTTCGTATCCTTCTCTCTTTTTTCTTAGTTAAGAATATATGTGGATCATCTGCTGAGTTTATGTGTTCTATTGTGGTGTAATATGTTTTTTGAAGAGTGTTTTGAGGACGTATAACGTGTTTTGAGAATTTTTACCATGCAACTTGGAAGAAACAGAGTTATTTGTGTAGGTAGGCAGAGAAAATCTGCTGAGTATATTACCTAGGCAAAGTATTGCTGTAAATTGAAAATAGTAAAACATGGGAGGGAGGAAAATAGTATTTTTTGGCCGCTCTTAGTTGTCACGGACAATGAAGAGACACCAAACAATTAATTAATATTTCCCCCTCCAATAATCTGAAAAGTTTGGCATGCCTGAATTAAAGTTTTTTTCTGTGAATTAAAATGCACGTGGATGTAGATGCTCAAAAAATGAAAAATAATAATTGGTTTATAATAAATTTGTAAATATAAATATAAATTTGTAAATTTTCTGGGTATATTAGTTAGCATGACTGTCGTACATGGAAAATAGGAAAACATGAGGGGAAGGAAAATAGTATTGTTTGTCAGCTTTTAGTTGTCACGGACAATGATGAGCCACCAGACAATTAATATATCCCTCTCCAATAATCTGAAAAAGTTGTTATGTCTGATTTAAAGTGTTTTTTCTATGATGAAAATGCACGTGAATGTAGATGCTCATAACACGAAAAATAATAAATGGTTTATAATAAATTTTTAAATATAAATTTGTAAATCTACTGAGTATATTACTTAGTATTATTGTCGTACATGGAAAAAGGAAATCATGTGGGGAAGAAAATATCTGGTTTGGCAGGTTTAAGTTATTCACGGACAACGAAGAGCTACCAGACAATTATTATCTCACCCTCCAATCAGTCTGAAAAAGTTGAAATGCATGAAGTGAAACTGTTTTATCTATGAGTGAAAAACACATGGCCATAGATGCTCATGAAACAAAATAATACAAATGGTTTATAATAATTTTGAAAATATAATCTAAAATAGAATTGTGCATGTTGAATGTCAATAGTTATGATTTTGGTTGTTGAAAAACAATACGGAATGTGCTGTGTCATATGCTTTTTGTCGCACTGTTATTTTTAAGAGGATTGCCTACTTGAGTAATGGTTGCATTCAAAAATAGAAGGTTTAGTAACTAAACGTGGAAAAAAAAAGCTATAATAACAACTGTTGAGTCACCAAAAATCTGTATGTAATCACTATTGATTTTAAAAAAAAGAATTTAAGTATTAAAGGTGTAAAGGTAAAATGGAAAAGGTCTACTTTATAGAATAATAGTTGTGGGTGAGTAAGTTAGGAGCACTAATTCTGCTTAATATATGGATTTTTCTTAATGTGCTTACTCGAAATAAGTGCATTGTTCTATTCAGTTCGTTTACGTGTGCTGTGCATAAGTTGAAAAATATTCCGCGATTGAGTCTATTTCTTTTTCGTATTTGAAACATATTTGCATAATATATATTAGAACTGATAAGCACACTAATTCTTTGATTTCGATTGAATTATGCATGTCTGTTGTGTTTTCAGATGATTAATTTTCCAGACTTATATTTTATAGCTAATTAACTTTAACAGTGCGTTAGGAAGAAAAGAAAATACTTATGGGTTTAAGAATTAGACATTTAAAACTGAAATATATATCCTCGATTCATCTATGAAAATATCAGGCAAAACTAAGATAACTAGATATACGGTACAGAAACGATGGCAATGCAAAATAAAAATGAATACTTGATCATCTTCAACAGCTTCTTCTTCAGTTTTCCCCACTTTTTATTAGCTCTACATCATCATAAACTTGACTCACTACATACACGGCGGTATCGCCATATTCAAAATTTTCCTCTTGCACTGGAAAAAAGCTCCCTACCAACTAAGTAATATAGCTTAGCACGAAACTTTTGTTTCAATATACCTTCTCCCTTAAACATAGGATCATTGTCCCATTTTGTAACATCCTAAAAATTTAACATTTGACAATATTTAGTTTCTAACCATGGTAAAGAGCAGTGTAATATGAATTAAAGTACTATAGACATTTAGCTGCATTACTCACCTCATCTAAACGATTTGAGATTTCCTCTGCACTTTGCCCAACCAGCTCCTTACAGCAACTGTCCCACAAAAGTAGTTATAGTGAGTTTGTCCTATCACAGACTTCCACCAACAATCTAAACCTTATGTTTCTGTCGACTGGACCACACTTTTCACACTTAAAACCATGGCCCACGGTTATAACTTCCCTATAGCATTTTATACAACTCTTACAATACCATATGTTATCCTCTTTTATTGTGGAAATGGTTCCGATGACCCAAACTAATTGCTCTTGACCGAATTTAGAAATACATGTTAAATTTGTTTTAGAACTAATTGTTTAGAATAGTTGAATCTGCATGGCATTATATTACCGTAATTATTGTTGGTACATCTTCAAGTCGTACCATGTTATCTATAATGCTCACTATTTCTTCCCTTGGTGTTTTCTGTGGTATGGTTGATGATTATCTGATTTGATACGATATATCTTACTTTCCTTGTGGAAGGCTACCCATCAAATTTGACTTGTTTATAAATTATATTCAAGCTGATAAAGATATGAAAGGTTGTAAACCCAACTTAGCTAGAAACTCCTCAATTACTACTGCGTTCACAAGTATTTTTCATAGCAAAGAATGTGTTTGACACCCTGGCCCCTACAAAATTGAACCATTATAATTCATAACATTACCACTGCCTGTAAACATAGGTTAACAATAGTATACTGGTTCGACATGAAAACCTTTATACTAATTGCTTGTGCATAATTGTAGTAGGATGACCAGAGATCTCTTCCCTACAGCTTCGATGTTGTTATGCATTTCGAGTCCATAATTTTCCCAGATGTGCGGGGGATTCGGATGCCTCTGTAAGTAGAGTTTCAGTCAGTTATTAAATCGGTCAAATGTGTAAAAAAATACAACTTGTAGATTTTGTTACCTCATGTCTTCAAGCAATATTTCTAACCATCTTGCACCGCTTTTTGTGGTGTACATTGTAGGTCTTTTGTTACTATCCCCTACAACCTATCCCATCACAACTGTAAATATTAATCATTCTGTCAGTTACTATTTTAAATAGATTAGACTTTTGAATGAAATATAAACAAATAATTCGTCTAACCAAACATTCGTGTCTTCTCCGAATGTTTTGAGTTACAAATTTTGTTGAAAGGTTTTGGCTGGTAGGCTACAGTCAGAAACCTTGTATTGGAGGTTTTCTGACATAAGTTCTGTCAAAAAAGTAATGCCTAAAAGTATGAACGGTGATGGGTAGAGTCTGCAATTTTCTTGGACGGAGACATTTTTAACCAAGTACAACTTATGCTCGTCCATAGCATTGTCCAACCTCTCCATGCTCTTCCCTCTCACAGAAACCTAGATTCGGTTGTCCTATCAACAAATATATATATATATATAAATTGTGTTAAGCCAGCACTGAAATCTGCAAATGTAAAAAATAGATGGTTCGTGAATTTTTCACACACTGCTTTACTAATAAAGAGAAATTCTAGGCTTAGACCCATCCTATCACCATCTAGAACCCTCCATTTTCTGCCACAATGAAGCTTCAGAGGCTAGTTGAAATTATTACAGTTGATATCCTTCAACAATGCGATAGTTGCAGGCATTTTCGGAATGGTTTCAAAATGACTTACTAAAGAAACTGAATCCGAATCTAAGATGTAATCGATGCCAGAATCTGCTAACCCTGTTGGATATAAATAGAGTGGGTCGATGCTATGCACAATAGGGACTGTACATTCGTTTCACAATAAAACACCTCTAAAACCTAAAAAATAATTTAATCTTAATTGGTTACATGCAAACAAATTTGTAGCCTGTTCAGACAACCAAAAAGCAAAGAAATAATAATAATAATAAATAAAACAATGTTTTGGGTATTACTTTGCTACACACGCCTACTTTTCTTTAAAAGTAATCAGTAATAATTCCTGAATAGCACCGTTTATTGAGTAAACTCTTGAACTTGAAGGACCCTTCCATGCTTCATTAAATGGCGTGCGTGCTTCACGGTAACCAATTCATGGTGCAAATTCCAGTAGCAGAATCACCTATTACTAATATTATCAATTAAATATGAATTAAATATTTAAGTAAGCCATGCCCACAAAAAAGGTTGAGTATAGGTGGGAAAACAGTAGTGGGACCTAAAGTATCTCACCTGCTTTAGTATATAAAATAGATTTTGCTAATAATTTTTAAATTTCAAAATCACATGAGAATATATAAAAGTGATACATGTGCATAATAAGAAAATTTTAAGTTGAGTTTCACCAAGTATCTCATCCAAATAACCTATTTATTATTCTTAAAACTAGTAATTTCACTCGTGCGTTGCACGAGATGTTTTGACCAAACAAAATAAACAGCATATAAATACTACAATTCATGATTGTGTACAAATTATTAAACATCTATTACGTGTTTCAGCTAAAAATGATATATAAATGTATTAAAGAATAATCCAATATGGTCATTTGGGAATGTTAACGTTAGAATTCACTCGCTTCAGTATTGCAAGTTTTAGAGTGAACGGGATAGTAGACAATAATTATTATTTCAGAAGCTATTACATTTTGAAAGCACAGAGGAGCCCTCAAGATAGCATGCATTTAGCAAGCGGAATTGATTTAATATTGTCAAACATTACATAATAGAATCATAGAGCTGACATAGAATTAAAATTTACATACCTAACAGTTAAAGAAAACATATGACTATAAGTTGTTGAATACCTCCTTGTAAACAACATTCAACATAGACTTGTTAGGGTCACCGTTGTCGTCACATATCATAAACTTCAACCTATTATGATTTATGACCCTCGACACGGCTACATACAACTACCCATAGGAGAACACAGGCCTCTAAAGGAAAATACCAACATTCTCGAGAGATTGACCTTGACTCTTGTTAATAGTCATCACATAACAGACCATCAACGGGAGCTGTTTCCGCCGAAAGGTGAATGACAGTTTAATATCTGATTGAGTGAGGGTTAATCTGGGAATAACAATATAACTTTTTAATAATTCATTCATAAACCGCGAGTTCATTTAACAAACATTAAAGAATTAAATTCGGTTATAAGAGTGTAAAAAATCATAGATTATATATATAATGAGTTATATCGAAGTTAGTTCAACTCTGAAAAAGCTGATAGTTTAAATAATTAATGTACTCAAATATTGATTTGACAAGGGTGAAATGTTTTTAAGCTAATATAAAAATCAAACTAACAATATAATTAATATTGTCACGTATTGACCCAAAGTTATAACACGTTCATAGTTAATTTAATGCACATAAATGAGAATTTCTTATTTTATTTGCAATTTGAAAAAAAAGTTAATTGATTAAGGCTTCTGTATTAATAAAAAATCAAAGACTCAAATAAATTATTTACAATTTAATATTTAAATTCATTATTTATAAAAATAATCACCATCGTAAAGTCAGACTTCAAGTATGTTCTTTTTTTTTTTTTTTGGTGGTCTTTACGAACTTTTTTTTTAAAATAAAATTATTTTACATCTTTAACTTCAAAATATTAATATTCAATTAAAGATGTGCAACTAATGAAGAAAGTTTCCTAAAATCGTTCATGGTGTCTATAATGGCCTTGGGCATTCTTGGGGCGCCAGCAGAAAGAGGCTTCCTGGCCAAATTGAACTTGAGCAGTGCCTTCGGCTTTTTGCCGTGAAGCTTCTCCAGTTTGACTAGACAAGCTGGATCTGTCAGGAGAAAAAGATCCTCACACAGCAGATCAAATGGCCCCCTACCAGGTCGCTCCTCGCTGGCCAAAAGAGGTGTGGAAGCTATCGGAGGAGAGTCAGCTGGAGGCTCCCAGATGGCTAACCGCCGTTTATCTGGTCGCTCAAAGATGGCCATATCATCAACAGCCATAGGTCGTTTTCTAGTAGCCTTCTCTTGCCTCAGCTTTTTCTTCTCCTCATGTCTCCTTAGAGCCTCAGCCAGTTGTGCGACAGTCCTCATCCCCTTAGCTTTGTCACTTGCAGCTCTTCTTTTCTCCCACATAGCTTTTTTCCTATCAGTTTCACGAATGGACCGTCTTTGGCCCTTGGAGAGATGTTTTTCCCTAAAAAAGATGCCAGGTGACAGGTCACAAAAACGAGTTGTTAAGCAAGCAATGATAGGTCGGTTAAGGGAGCAGTCACTTATAATTACTGGGATCCCTAGAAATGTGCTCGGTCCTGGGAATAGACAGACCAGTGCTGACCAAAAAATCCTCTTCCATCAATTCCTTAACGTCGTGATGATGTTTGGGAATCTGGGTAACGATCTCTGCTTGCTCCTTAAATAGTGGAGTTAATGGTTGACGTCGTTTAACACCTAATAAGAAAGGAAAACGAAGTTAAACGTTAGTTCACCAGGCCACGGGACTAATTTCACTAAAAACATGCTTGCTAGGTTCCATGTAGCTCGTGGTGACATTTGTGTCTTCCGATCTCAGACTCAGCGGGCTCCTCCACTCACCCTCCACCCAGAACTAATTCTCTTTCCTGTTGGACCCGGATTTGGACTCCCTCTCACCAGGTTTCCCCAAAGGCTCAAGGTCTCAGCCTTCGGACGCGCAGCTACATTAAACCATCCCTTCTCGGATGGAGAAGTCCTGAGCATGTAATATGAGTTGAAGTCTTCAGTGCTCGGATATCCCTAGCCTTTAAGTCGCCAGAGAGCGAGGGCCCAATAATGGTACTCCAACTCGCAGGAGTAATTTGGGAAGGGGCAATTCTCCAGAACTTTAACAGCCCGGTAACTGCTCGAGGGAGTAGAACGTGAAAACCAGGCTCAAACATCCTTGTGTTCACTACAATACACCCCCTTGAGGGGCAATGAGCCCGCTCTTCTTCATAAGGGACCCAGAATGCTACATGGTCTCGAACACGATAGTTTTGTCGTAACGCATTCAAGTCGCTCTCCTTCACCTTTGAAGGAAAATGTTTGCAAACCCATGGCCGGTCTTTATCACAAATCACCGCCACAGTAGGTCTCCC
Source organism: Nyctanthes arbor-tristis (assembly GCA_963692815.1). Lineage (NCBI taxonomy): Eukaryota > Viridiplantae > Streptophyta > Magnoliopsida > Lamiales > Oleaceae > Nyctanthes > Nyctanthes arbor-tristis. The sequence continues at coordinate 17,380 of CAVNYN010235014.1, forward strand.
ACTGAAACTAACTTCCTCCCCATCACCCTTTTCCTCACTCTCACCATTGTTCCATTTGAACTAGACCTCTGGTACTGGCTCCGGCACGGAGATCGGAAGAGCACACGCTTTCTTGTCTGTGGATCTTTCTACCACAGCTCTTTCTTCTACACCTCTTGTCGAAAGAAAGCTCTCTCTACCCTCCATTTCACAATGTCCCTATAGATTCCGGAAGCTAACCAAAAATTCTAACTGAAAAATTCCCCAAAAAATCTTCCGATCTAGAATAGTTACCTTTACACTAAGGTATTGCCAAGCCTCCAAAAACAATGTTGAAGATCCGGGCGTGAAAAGAAAGACTAAAAAACTGACAGTCAAAGTCTCTTCAAAGTTGATTACAGAATAAATAGAAGCGAAGGGAAAAGAAAATAAGGAGTAAGGGTATAAATAGACCAGAGAGAAGGTGAAAGGATTGCTGTCGCATGTGACATCGAGAAACGAAGAGGCATCGGTCGGAATGATTATCATTGCCTTTAAATCCCTAGAACGCACCATTCCATCAGATGATTAACACATGGCAGAGTGTGACATACGAATTGTTTCAAAATTCAAAGAGCCCAACTTCAGGTGGTAAATGAATCTCAGAAGAAACTTGTCAGCATAACTTCAAGACCCTGAGGTCCAGGAATAGCGGCCTTGAGGGGGCATTTTGTAGGGTCTTGGAAACAGGACTCGAGAGCCTCGCCCAACCCAATGACCTAGCAACCAAACGACCAAAAGATATGGAAAGCCGTTTCAACGATCTTAGGAACTAATCTCCCTTCTAAGCATTGCCGGGGTTTAGGACGTCTGGCCGCTACACCAATGAGTTCGTAGCTTTCCAATCTAACTCCGACGCCTAGCAGACTTGCCACCTAAATAGAATCTTGGGAAAACCACGTAGGAAATCTTATCGCTTATAGCTGATTGGACTCCAATATTAAATGCCAAGGGGTGGTTACCCTTCCCATGCATGGCGTAGGCAGCTATTAGTCAAACGTGAAGGGTTAATCTCAGCCGATTTGACCCTTGTGTCATTTTTGTGGGTCTAGCATTAAATGCATGGAATCATTGTTCCTATGCAAAGGGCAAGTTTACACTATAAATAGAGCAAGTGAAGCTGATAAAAGAGAATGGACCAAAAAATCTCATTTTTCTTGTCGTTGGCACATTTACCATCTTCCATTTATTGCAAACATTCTTTTCCTTTACACATTAACTACACGATAACTACACAAACCAATTCAAATACAAATTTCCTGTGAATACAAATCTTGTTTGTTGAGTCAAAGGCTGAATTTGATATCAACATATACAACATTGTTTTGTTGATTTGGACATTGTTTTTGATATATAGATGTTGAATAATGCATATACGACTCATGCTTATTACTGAACTATTCTTATCTTGTTAACCATTTGTGTTTTGAGAAGTTAATTAAACGATTTTTATAGGAGAACTTGCCATAGAAATCATCAAAACAACATACACGTTCAAAATGATGAATCATGGCATTCAATTACTTATCTGCTCTTTTATTGTCTTGCTGTTTTTTAATGTGTTGTGGATTGCTTTCTTGTATTATTTGCTTCTAAAGCATTAACACTACTTATTCTTATTGTGCTTTCAGTTGACTATGAAGATTTACAGGAGTTTCAACAAAGCCATACAAACATTCAATTCATGTTTCCTTACCTCCATGCTTGCTTATCCTTTTCACCTTGTAAGGCTATACTTTCTGTGTTATATTTCTCTAATCCAAGGAAAGATGTGATCACTTCAACTATATGCTAGATGGCAATAACTTCTTTATTCATGAATTTGTTCTTCGTCATTGGTCCTTTACCTATTCCTACTCT